>PVJL010003533.1:0-154931 GCA_004026885.1 Lyroderma lyra
AAAAAAAAAAAAAAAAAAAAAGGAATCAGAGATGTCTTTAGCTGCCCCCTGTCAGCAGAGAGGCAAGACAAATATACATTTAATATAGATCAAGATTTAACAACTCCCCAGTTCAGAGTGAAAAAAACGTCATTTTCCATAGCAAGGCTGGTGTGGTAACTAATCAGGCTTATGAAAATAAGTCATGCTTGAAACGAAAGGCAAAGTCCTTAAGAGTATTTACGCAGTAATTATGATAATGAAACAGGACCTGCTAGAATTTCAATGCTTGGCTATATAAGTAGAGTTTTACAGAACCTCTTAGCAGAGTAAAAGTGTTATTGAATTCTCTGCTAAGTAAAATTTTGGCATGCTTTCTAGTAATATGTACTCTTCCTAAGACATTTTGCCCAAAGTAACTTAAAACTCTAAAGGAGTTAATTACCGGTTGTGACTGGTTAACAAATGCAGTTGCTTCCACAGAGGTTCTTTAAATTATTAAACAGTTTGAAGCAAAACCTTTTCAATAGGAATGCTGTGATTTTGTTCGGCTTACTTTGTTCTTAGCGTTACAGTGCCACCAAGAAACAAATCCTGAACCTGGCAAGCACCACCAAGTGGCAGAAGAGCCTCATTCACTGAACGGACCATAGTATTATTGAACACATAAATAAAATGTATATATTATTTAGCCTCATCATTAGTACAAAGGAAGTAGACAGGCATTAAATTTTATAGCAATGAAAATTACATTTGTGATTGGATTAGTGCTTCAACTTTTCCTCTAACAGGGTCCAATCAGTTTACTTATTAAAATTGAATTTAAAAGTAGGTCTACAAATTGTACTTTGCATTGGGTATTATATGATTACTAGTAATGCAATACATATCATGTATTTGTGAATTTTTTTATTTTAAAATATTACACAATATTTATTTTCACTATGCCTGAGTTAAGACTATTTATTTGTAGCATACATGCTCTAGAATTGACTCAAAGGAGGTAAAACACAAGTTATCATATTTTTAGATAGAAATAGCACAGATTTTTTTCAGAAAACTTCTTTTAGATATTTTCCCCACACATGGAAAGGGCATCATTAGAAAGTACAGAAGAAATGGTGACTTAGGTCTTGTGCCTCTTCTACTCTGAGAAAGAAAACTGTAACTGAGAACATATCCACTTGTCCTTGTCGCCTCTTTGCATTTTTTATGGAACACAAGTAAGACCTAAACTCACTAAATCTCAACCATGAGCAATGAGATTCAGTCTTTCCAGGTGTGGAATTTGTATGAATTACTCAAGGGGCTTTCTTAAAGATAGACAGACTCTAGGTCTCACTAGCAAGGATTCTAATTCGAAGTCTGGGGTTGGACCATGGAATCTATATTTTAATAACATTTTTAGTTGAGAACTAAAATATACCTATATGACAAGGGAAAAGATATCTGGACTCTTGCTCAGTTTTCACAGGATTTTGCAGAGAGGGTTTTCTAAGACAGGATAAAAACTTACACTGATTATGCAGATGAGGTGTTATACATGTCTGTCTACCATTAAGTATTGAATTTTTGTATGCATATATTCACCAATGTGTATTGTTTCTAATATGTCCGAATCACTAATTTTGTGACTGTAGAAGCTTTCCTCATTTGTAAAATGTGAATAATAACTAGTTCCTAGAGTTCTTCTGAAGCTTAAAGAAGAAACGATGTATAATTTAATTATAATGGCCTTAGGAGAATACCTATATAAGTGAATGAAGGACTAAATAAATATGTAGTTAGCCGTATTTCTATATATACTTATGTATATAATCAAAAGTAATTAAGGATACCAAGTTATACATGTATTATGTTAAAGTATACAATATGTTGATTTTTGATATTTAACCCAATACCTTAACATTTTTGTCCCTTAATTTCTAGCCTATCTCAGATATATAGATAGATATTCCTATCTCAGATAGGTAGGTAGGTAGGTAGGTAGGTAGATAGATAATGTTCCAAATTATTTTTCCCTTAGTTTTCATTTAGAATTTATTAGTATAAAATATGTTTTATAATCAATAATTGATAAATGTGAGAGCTGTTCAGAAAGTATTCAGCCATATAATATGAAAAATAAAGGCATTTATGGCTGGATTTTTTCTGGATGGCCCTCATATATTAGAACACTTCGTATTTATGTTGTAGATCAAATGCTATTGACAATGTTTCAGAGAAGTCATCTTCATTTCTGATTGATTTTTTTAACTGATAGTAATTAAATTTGCTATTTCTTCACCCTTCGATGTCCAAATAATAAGCAACAATTTAAAGAAATAATTTTATAATGTAAACGTTTCCTTATGCCTTATAGTTTCTTCTGCCCTTAATCTTTTTGACAGTTTATGTTTAGATTTATAATTTAAGTACCGGAGAAACAGTTTATTTCCTCTTGAGGCAGTGGGCCCTCGTTATGACTACGCACTGTAATCACCTGAGGAATTAAAACCTACTGATACATTGTCCCCACTCCAAGACTTAGAATCTCTGGAGGTGAGGCAGAGGCATTGGTATATATTTTAATGTTTTCCTGGTGATTGTAATGCATAGCAATTGTTGATAGGCACTGCCCTGGGAAAAATGAATGAGTGGGTATTTCCTTATTATTTAGGCATCCAAGTATTCAGCAGATAAAAAGAGTTGTTGTTTGATTGTTCTTTTTTCATTTAAAACTTTTATAATAAACATTTCACAAAAGGTGCTCTTTGATTAAGTTATTAACCAAAACAATATACAGCAGTTAATGTTCGCCAAGAGTTTGGTTATTTAATGTAATCATAGCTTTATCTTAAGGCTTAGTTTAAAACTTTTCTTCAAATCATTATGAAACTTTTTTTATGCAGTTGGAAACAGAAGCTTGAATCAGTTTGTGATGAAACTGCTTTTCATGTGTGTCTTTGGCTGCTCAAGTCTTCTATTAGAACCGAATTAGAAGTAGACTACTCCCCTGGCTTTTTTGAGAATTAGTAACAGTAGTGCTTCCATTGTGTGTTATTAGCACCATCTAATCTTTTATCGTCTACTCATTTCATTCATTTCTGACAATAAGCATCTATCATTTCTCCCTCTAGTATTGGTGGCGTTGGATTGTTCGGTTGTTGTTGTTGTTCTCAAATTACTTGCCAGTACACAGTAGAAGGTCACTCAAGAACTTATGTTCTCAACCATTTTGCTGCTCCTTCTACAAGTGTTTCTCTCTCACCCCCATTGCCCTCCCCTTACCAATAAAATAAAATATAAAAAGGAAAAAGAAAGTTGAGAGGAGAGGCTTCTGTCATAAAATAAATTTGGGAAACGCTTCATGGAAATGCCCCTCGGTTCACTTACAGCTTCACAATGCACATTTGCATATTAAAGGCTCTGAGCAGCCCTGCGGTAGAAATCAAACCAAAACACATCAAATAAAACTAAACACCTGCTTATCTTTGTTGAACTCAAATTTTGATTATGGAATCTTTTTTATCGAAAACATATTGCAATAAACTATGACAATGGATTTCCACATATTACATCATTAGTAACAAGAGTTCAAAGGAATGAGGCTTTTTAAAGAAGTTGTGTCAGCGTGGACATGTAGATGAGGAAGCTGATCATTCCCTCTGACTTCTCTTTTCACAGAAACAGCAGTAAAACCAGCTGACAGTAGAGTAAATAATACCAGAGCTCTATCTTCTGATGACACCTCCCCTGTCATAAATATTTTGGGAAGAGAATTAAAATATCAGCTCCACCACCTTCAACTTTTACAAATTTTCTTCAATTTTTATCTTGTGTAAACTCACGATTAGATACTCTAAGTTCTTTAGTTGCGATTATAGCACAGGATCAGATACAGATTGTGCTGTTAACACTGCTTTCTGAGAAGCTGTATCTAACATTGTTGAACAGGCTAAAAACGTTTAAATAGACTATTTCACAAGATTTTAAAGTGAATTTAATTGACTTCCTTACACCTCTATACTTATCTCTGCTTTATAACGTAAATCTGGACACTTAGCCACTCACTGGCTTTTTGTGCTTCTGACATAATGACAAGGCAAAGCCATATGATAGGCCAGGGATCTGTGCTTGCAATGAGTTGGATTTTTGCCCTGACACTAGCTGGGTGTCCATGGACAAGTTACTCGGTTTCTCTGAGCCTCAGTTTTCTGTCTTGGCCAGACTTCTTTTTGTTGCCTCTGCCAGGGGGCCTGCCTCGGCGTTCCAGTGAACAGCACCTGAAGTTGGGGGCGAGGTTTAAGGAAACAAAGAGAGAACGAGACAAAGAGGGTCCGGGAGGACTGGAAGCATTCTTAGCAACCAGCCCCGAGTTTATTTTTTCTCCCCAATATATCCCCACAGTGCAGTGCAGTACAGCAGAAACAAATATGCATTATCTTACTCAAGGACAAATCATAAACTATCCCTGACTCTACCAGTTAACTTGAAGGTCAGAGTAAATGAGAGGGAGTCAGTTTCCCAAGGCATTTCTTCCAAGTACCCAGATAGTCTTCCTTCTTTAGTGTTTCCCAAGGAACTGGCCATATCAGGCACATTCCTTAGTGAGCAGTACACACCCTCCAGATTGCAGAAGTAAAACAAGTCATGCTTCCCTAAAGCCAGCCTGCATGGCTCCCAACAGTTGCCCAAGTAACATAGATACTTAGCCTGATGTAAGAGGGAGAGAATATGTTGTGGAGTTCTGAGAGAGGAAGGAGGCAGGCTTCAAGAAGGACCGAAGTCTATAAATAGAAAGTCATCTGGAGAGTTAAGGCACACATTCATTTCATCTTTCTGGGGCAGCATTATCGTTTTTTTGTTTTGTTTTGTTTTTTAATTCATTTTCATTCCTCTTTCCCCCTATAGACCAGTTATTTTTGCAATCCTAACATCCCCAACTCAGGTGTGAGTGTTTATAAATTACATTTAGCTACATTAGATGTCTATTGTATATTATATGTTAATTATTGTAAAACTGTATGTATTTTAAATTTTAGTACATCTAATAATGGAAAAGAGATGGTTCATGGAAAATTATTTAATGACTATAAAACTAGTTTATATAAATTCTTCAATTTACTTTTCGTGTATAAAATTTATTTTTCATATACAATAATTAGTCAATATATTACATATCAAAGATCTTTAATTTCAGCTCAAGGAGATTATCTTTGTCCATGTATACATCAAGATGTGGCAAATTGCTTTGTACATAGTTGGCATTCATAGATGATGCTAAATTAGATTAAAATGCTAAAGTTAAGCACATTAGTCAACCCTCTCAGACAGCGCACCAGGGAAGGTAGTGAAATCACTTTGGAATTACCTAAAAGTTTTGTGTTGACTTTCTTTTAACTGAGCAAGACTTACTTGGAATGAAAAGTCAGCCCTGGGAAGGTGACACTTATAGCACACCAGGGAGTGCTGCCACGTGCCCACCTGGCCTGACCTTCTGCTTCTCTGCCATGGTGCTCCCTGAGGAGGAGTCTTCAGTCTCAGCACCTCATGTGTGCAGCATCTTTATTAACAAACTCAATCTATAATCGTGCCTTTATTTTCTTGGTACTTTTATATTTCCCATTGCTTCAAGTCAGCAGATCAACCACCCAAGTCATCAGAGTATAAAACAAATAAAAATTGACTTGATATGAAATATGACATATTCAAAAGATATGGACAAAGAGAGAAGAAGGTAGGCAGCAGGTGAAATTCTGGGGCCTCTCTCTCTTTCTATTTGTATATATCTATATAGGTACATATACCAGGGGTGCCAAAATATATATATACCTTTTAAGAGAGGTTATCTATTATTTTTCTAAGTTGAATTGCATTAGAGTAGCAACCTGTAGTATGACATTCGCTTAAAAGATGGCATTAATAAAATGAATGCTGGTTTCACCATGTGACATGGAGGACAGTAAAAAAAAAAAATGGCAGAAGCATGGTTGTTGCCAGAGGAATGCAAGAATGTTTTGAAGTGGTATTTGAAATTTGAGAACATTGATTGAGTTTCCCCCGCATTCTCCTAACTTAGTATCCCTTAACTTCTACTTATGGGGGACCTTAAAGGACGTGGTGTACTATAGAAAACTGGCTACCCTGGCGGTACTTTGGAAAGAAATTGAAACAGCATGTGCAGCAATACAAGTGGACACTTGGGTCAACATTGCCCACGCAGTAGTTCACTGTAATAAGAAGTGTCTGGATGCTCATGGTAACCACGTTGAGCACCTCTTATAATTGCTGAAGTCAAATGTGACTTGTATTCATCTTCTGTTATGGTATATACTAAGTATTATGATTTTAATACAGTTTTTTCCTTTCTTAAAATATGTATGTATCTTTTGGCACCCTCTATATATACACACACACATAATATATGCGTATATGTGTATATGTATTTGTGTGCACTTATACATCTACACAAGAGGCTATTCACATCATAAGGACACTGATCTTACATTCTTTATATATGTGTGTGATATATTATACATGATAAATCAAAAGGATTTACACATAAGATTAAAAGCAAAATGTTTGTATATTTATATGTGTGCATATGTGTATATTCTTTTGATTTACAAATGGGTTCTTACTATATACACTATTGTGTTTGTTATTTAATTCACTTAATAAACACATGCAGAATGACTTTATTTGGATGAGTAGAATTCCATTTTGGATGTCTCATAATTTATTCAGTCCCTTTTTTTATGAATGTTTATTTTATTTTATTTGTTAATTAAAATTTATGCAACAGCGATATATGACATACTGTCTTTTCAACAAGAATAGCTATACCACTTCTCCAATAAAAACACTAAAGACCACAATAACAGCATTAAGTATGCTTTTATGGGGAAAATTTGAGGTAGCTAGGAAACAAAACCTTACATTTTGGTTCTTAACTACTCTCAATGAGGAATGTATTTAACCTGAGTACATTTTGAAAATATTAGAAATACCTTTCTAATTTAATTTTGATATTCTTGCACACAAATGTTGCTGTTAGAACATAATTTCTTATAAATCGAACATCATCCATTTGCTGCCATAATAACATAATGATGCCACTGAAATCTAATGTAGTATTATTAATACTTGCCATATTACAAAATTCAGTTCAATGTGGGTTGGATTTGTACTACCTCCAAGGGTATTTAATTATATCATACAAAGATAGTTGCATCTGTTAGACATTCAAAGAACAGTGTTTAACATAACACACCAGTGTAGACAGAATGAATTAGCTCTTTCCTCTCATAAAGTTAAATCTTTCCTTTTTCAAATTATACAAGCTTTAAAAATGGCACTTTTCCCCTACACAGATACTTGGCTATGGATTAGCAATCACACAAACAGCTTTGGGGTAATGGCCAAGACTCTGAACTTGTGTTGGAATCTGATTTCAAGTTCTGGCTGTGACCCGTGAAGCCATGTGAGACTCGTCTCACAGATCCTCTTTATATATGTAACTTGACAGTTATGATATGAGGATTAAATGAGATCTGTAATCTGTAAGGCTCTCTGTAATAGAAGAGGCATTATTTGTTACTTGCTCTAGTGTGTACAAATCAAAGAAGTTTATGTGATTTGTTCTTTGCTGCTGAAGTTTGAGTCAGAAACCTTGACAATGACTAGGGATACCGCAGCCCCCAATACTCCAGAGTGAGAAGTTACTCCTAATTGAAGGTCAAGATAGATGAGCAAAATGTAAATAGGTAGATCTATGCTAGTGTTAAGTATATTGTAAATCACTTCATATATGAAGTTTCCAATTTTTTATATGTAGACTAATGAATTCCAAAAATGCAGGAAACTTTAGAACATAAAAATCTATACACTTTAAACACAAGTAAGTTACTTTGTCTAGCAGAAAACAATGGGGTTTCTTCATAATCTATTACTTATTGAAATTTCGACCTCTGACTTCCCCTTAAGCAAATGAAATAATAATTTAGAAGTTTTTAACATTTTTGATGAGTTTTGTAATTGACTCATATATCTTTAAGTTATTTGTGGTATATAATTCTTTGAAGAAATGAGGAGAGAAATAAAATGTCATTGATGAATGTGGGAAAAGTTAATGTCAATTTCATAACCAAATATACTTTTAGTAGGTAAACTCTTTAATTATGTATTAGTGCTAATGTTAATCATACTCAACACAGCCCTTGCTTCTTATGAAACTGTTCAAATAATTCTCATCATCCTCACAACATAGTCATTTTTATTTCCATTTTAGGGGTCTGGTTATTCATATTAAAACATTTATCCAATATATTTTAACCTAAGATTCAATATCCTTGAAGAACAAACTTACTCTTTTAGTTGTCAGGATAACAACGAAGAGCTGAAAGAATGCTTCTCTAGCCAGACTGTGTGGATTGTAAATATCAGTTTTTTAAACTGTTATTGTAAAGTAAGTGATTGCTTCCTTGTTGCGCACATTCTCTCACTTGCAAAGTTGTACTGGAAATGGATGCTAATAACCCACATTTGCTTTGTGCTTTAATGCAGTACGACAACACATTTCTTAATTGCATGTGATTTAGAATGGTCTACCATTTAGAAGAGAGCTCTGCTCAGAGGCCTATCACACACAACGGGGAGGATATTGTGGTGAAAAGATATCAGCAATAGCTCCGTTAATGTTTAGCTTATACCTGCATCTAATGGGCACTAATGCATCTCACATGACATATGTGAAGATAAATTTGCAGCATTAATAGGCTGACATTCCAAAACAATAAACTATTTCTCTAATAAGTGCTACTTCTCTAATAAAATATTGTCTTGCCAGTGTCATCTGATTGAAAGGTAAAGGGTGATGATGATGTTTTTTATTGACATAGCAACAAAATGCCTTCCTCTTGGCACCCAGTATATATTTGTATTATATATAGATGTATTAAGAGCATCACCATTTTGAAAAAGTTACATTTCATGAAAATGTACATTTATGAAACATTAAGTGATCTGTCTGGAGACACAGGTCATCTTCATGTAACTTAAGATTTCAATTCAATATTTAAATGCCATTTATCTTTACTCCATTTCAGAGAAGATTTAAGACAAATTTAAGCTACTTAATTTGTCATTTTTGATATCTCTGAAATTGTGTATGTGAGGAGGCAATAAGTTCAACCATCTTAAAATCTGACTTTTGTAGACACACCTAATTATTTCAGTTATAGATTACTGATCTTAAAATAACATCATGATTTTTAAACACATGAAGTCTAAATAATGTTATTTCAAGCATAAAATAAATGTTAAATGTATTGCTTTTTCCATTTCAAAATTATATGACAGCCTGAGTCCAAAGTCTTCTGGAATCTTATTAATTTTATTACTATTTCACTGTGGACTTGTATGCCCTTTCTATATATTTTTGGTACTTATATTTTAGGGGACCATATAATTGAGAAGTGGTTAATAAAGTTCTTATTCCAGGAAAATACTCATAACCTTATACCACAATGTTTTTGCACATAGTTTTAGGAGATTCAAAGACTTCTCCAAAACCCATTTATGACCCTTAAGATAGAAACTCTATTTTATATGAGTCTTTATTTATTAAGCCAAATTATATAAGCCATCTTTATAAAAGGAAAGCAATTTAGTATAGAAACATGATAGTTTATTTACAAATGACTTGGGTCATTTTCTATTTCTGTTAGATAGATCTACTCATTGATTAATTAATAGAAAATGGGACCCTTTTAAGCATTGCAACTGAGGAAGTTGATTGCATATCATTAGCATTATATATAGTTACATTATTAAATTACATAAGATTTTAAGTTTGAAAACTTTGAAGGTAAAATAAAATATGAAGAAATAAGAAACTATGTCGAATGCACATCTAATTACCAAAGAACATACTTACATATTATGTCTGGGATTATTTTAATATTTGTGTATATATTAATCTAAACTTAGATAAGAAAATTTATATTTCAAACATATTTATATAGGTATAACTTACAAAGCATGTAGGTGGACATCAGTGTTTCACTTCTTTCATTATCCAATATTCTTTAGAAATAAATCTTTGAACAAAAACAAAATCAATGTCATTAAAAGAATTCTATAGACCATTTTTAAAATTATAATGACTTTGAAAATATTTCTGTGAAAGTCTTTGAGTAAATTATATCTCAGAATCTAGAATTAGATGATTATTACTAACATGTACTCAGGCAGTAAAAAATCTACTCCAGTCATTGCATAGTATGTTACTCTGTACATATTTTCTTGATTCACATTAGTTATCCTACTGCACCTGAGTATATCAAGTATATAATAAACACACCTCATCTAGTGGCTCAGGCAGCTATTCATTCTTTTCTTCATTTGTTCCTTTAAATATTGGAGTTTCTTCAGGCTTCTGTGTCCCTCCCATCCTTTTTCAACTTCTGCCTATGTAGAGTTGAGGGTGAATTGTTGTAGGAGATTGAGGAGGTGTTGCTATTTAGGTTAGGGAAAATCATGACACACGAGTGTTTATTTATAGAGGGAGTTAGTGGACAATTTGTCATAGGAAATGCTAAGTAAGAGGAGGGTAAAAAATGTGTCACTTGCGTTTTCAACGTGATATTCATTGGTGACCTATCAAGGACACTATTAATGGGATACAATCCAGAGTGAAGGTGGTGAGTTGGAAGGTGGTGTGAAGAGATTGACTTAAGCTTCATCTGACCAGAAAGCAAGATCTGTGAGAACAGGAATTCTGTATCCTCAGCAACTAGAACAATGGTTAGCACATATTGCACTCGTAAGTATCTATCGAGTAAATGAATCCTAAGAGTTCTGGAGGCTGAGCTTATAGATGATGCAGGGTCTTATACATCGTGTTAAGGCTTTTGGCTGGCTGCTTTCTAAGTACATATCAAGGATTTAATTCATAGTCTAGCCAGATTACATTTATGTTTTAAAATGATCACTGTGGCTCTTGAGTGTAAAATGGATTTTAAAGGAGCAGGTAGGCCAATTATAGTGTTTCTTCAGTTTTCCTAATTGGAAAAAAAAAGAGAAACAACAAAAACTGGAGTAACTGAGCAGACAATCTAAAAGAAATCACCAGAGAATGAGTGCTCAGAAGTGAAATGTTTTAATTCTTTTTGAGTAATGACCAGATCAATGATATTATCATGCATATAATAAATGATGAAAAGTGGCATCTATACTCTTTAGGTTGCTGATATTTACTGGTGGCATAATTCCTTTTGCTTTTATCATTTAACAAATACGACCACTCTGTGATTAAACAGTGAGACTGTCACAGTATAACTGAACTCACAGGCACTATTTCACTTCTGTCCTAGAACTTGAAATCATTTTTTTTCATAAATCATTATTTACTAATTTATTAAGCTCCTACTGTATTCCAAGTACTATGCTAAGTATTAGATATAGAATGGTGAACAATATATACATAGTCTCTGCTCTTTTGGTTTAGAAGGAAAGACAAAGATGAAATTAAAATCAAGTACAAAGAGTAGTATGAAAAAGAAAATGACTGGGGACAATAAAACATGTAGATTAAACCTAGCCCAGGGAGTCAGGGAAGCCTAACTGGAGAAATAAAATTAAACTGAGATCTTGTAATCTAGGGTCAAATGAAAATGGGTAGGGGTGATATTTTTGTTAAAGAAAAAATGAAGTATTAGATCCAGGACTTATCAGAGTCTGGTCACTAGAAGGAATTCAATAGCTAGAAAAATATGAGCAAAGATGTTGTTCGATAGACAGGGGCTAAATAGAGTACACTCTTATAATTCATGTTAGCAATTTTGGATGTTATCCCCAGGACAATAGAGAAATGAAGAGGCATCAAGCAGAGCAGTGATATTGTTCATCATTTAGAATTGTAAGCCAGATAGCATATCGGGATTTTTTGCTTTTGAAGATTTTGTTTGCCTTGGTCTGAGTTCCAATTCCTCTATCTGTGATGGATTTCAAAGCCTTCCCCAGTTTCTGCAAATTTCAGTAGCTTGCTATCTTATACTTCTCTCTGATTCTGTGTTCAGGCTGCTTGAGGATTGTATCTGCATTTCCACTGATGGAACAGAGATTTACAAGCCAACTCTTTATCCATTCTGTAAGCAATCTACACACTGAGGACTTTATGATTCTAGTGGGCTTTACCATGACTTTACTAGGAAAAGACTCATCTCAAAATAAATACCTTTTCACGATTTCCCTTGTTCTATCTCATTTTTTTAAAATATCTTTTCTCCTTTAAGGTGCTAGAAGCAACATTTTCCCATATCTTATATAGAAATATTTCAGTCATAATTAGAACTGTTAAGGTCTTATCTTCTATAATCAAACACCTATCAATATATTTTTCCAAGCAATGCAATTTCCTACCTAAGATTAATTTTGGTGACAAACGTTTACATGAACTATATTTTTCATTTTGTGATGGAAAAAACACTCTAACTGCTATGTAGAAAAAGTATAACTTATTTAAAAAGATGGTAAGTGGAAAAGATTCACAAAGATAATCTAACCCTTTTATATAAAAATGAAGACATTTAAATTCAAATAGGTCAAGTTACTTGCCATATTGTTAATGGCAGAATCTGGATAAAGATTTAAGCTATTTTCCTAATTTAGTGATCTTTCTGTTGGGATGGTGGCCTTTCTTAGTATGTCTTTTATCTCTCAGAGCACATCGAAGCTCATAAATCCTCTCTGTGGACGTATTTTTGTCCCTAATGCCAAGTTGCCTATGTGTCTCAGCCAAAATGTTTTGTTCATCCAGAGAAATGGTAAAGGGTAGCTTTTTTTGCACTAACATTGTTGCCAACCATTCCTGCTCCTTCAACACCAATTTCCTACCATCATGCTTATTTCCCACTGTGTGTTTTCAGTGTACCTACGAATATGTGTAGTTTTGAAATTGCAACCTAGTAAAAAGGTGACAAAATTTAGATAGAATGCTAAAGACCTCAGAATAAGAACCCGTAAGGAAGAGGTACAAAGAAAGTAAAATTATGTATGAGGAAATGTTGTAAAAATCATTGATAAAGAGCATAATTTTATTGGGGTAAGGGTAAATATAGAGGAGACAGTTATGAGGCAAAGGCAGCATCTTCTGGTATGGCTTGTCAAGATCTTATTTCCTGGCAGAGATTTCCATACAGCAGGTAAATATTACAAATATATGTGTAAAAGTAGCTGTTATATTTGGAAAATACAAAAATTGTAAGTAGTTACAAATGGGCCACAGAATCAAAGTGATAATACAGTATTACCTTCTTTCTTAAACAGAGAATCAGGAAAAGATTGCTAATTTACTGAAGTGTAGACTAATAGCTACATAGAATAATAATATTAGGCAGTGCCCAAACTCTGAGGTATAGTATTTGACTCCTCATTCTCTACTTTCCTGTCTCCTTCTGATTCTGCACTCTAGGCTAGTATTTTCTCTATTTTCAATTTATATTATTCCCACTAAATAAATAATTCTTAAATCTTTATGCCTTTATTATTATCTTTTTTCAAATAACAATTTGCATTTTTAACAAACTTTTGAAAATTTTTAAGTGGATATAAAATAATTAAGCTCAACATGTTTAAAACCCTCTCTGTCATTCATGTTTCTTCTAATTTTTTTCTAATTCCACTCTCACCACTCAGTCTTGTGGGCTATCATCTTATTCGCTGTCCATAAAAACA
This sequence comes from Lyroderma lyra, assembly GCA_004026885.1. Taxonomy (NCBI): domain Eukaryota; kingdom Metazoa; phylum Chordata; class Mammalia; order Chiroptera; family Megadermatidae; genus Lyroderma; species Lyroderma lyra. Next base: position 13,699 of record PVJL010003533.1, read on the forward strand.
ACTTCAATCATAACTTTCTACCAGCAAGAAGGAATTTTCCCATCTGAACCCAGTGTTGAAAAAGACCTTGTAGTAAAGAATCTCTTTAGGGTCTCTATCGAAAAACTCCAGCTGCTACCCATTTATCTGATAATAAGAGAGTGTGGTCATTATTTCATCTTACCAAGTCAGATCATCAACGCAAAAGCTGTCTCTAAATTCTAACAGAGAGCTAAAATATGATTTATTTTCATCACTAAGCTTATTGAACTTACATAAAAGGCTACCAAGGTAAAGCAGCAAAATTGTAAATATTCCAAGTTAAACCATTGCTATAGGTGATACCTATGGCAATAGGTAAATTTAATTTTTTCTATTTTGTTTTGTTTCCTGAATTACTCATTTTTGCTTTTTTACAAATAATCTTGTGTGTTTTTAAGGATTGTGATGCATAATGTAAATACCTAACTTTTCTGTGCTTATATGTACTACATATTAAATCACCTGAGAGCAAAAAGTAAATAATTAATATTTATTGAGTTTTTCCCCAAACAGAAGACTTTTATAATAGTTGTCTTCAAATGTTAGTTTTCAATTTCTCATCAAGCCTTTATAGTTGAGGAAACTTACTTAAACAAAACTGTAGAAAAACAAGTGTTTTTTTCATTGGAGACTTATCAAGACCATTGACTCCAATGTCTACATGATTTTAATACCAGTTATAAAAGTGAATTGAGAGATAAATAACATACGATATACTTAAACATTTATGATTTTTTCTTGTTTAATGGAAAATCATTAAAAAAAACTTTAATCACTCTATTACCCTTGAAATGACATAAAATTCTAGACAGTCCTGGCTTTAATCCTAATTCCTCCACTTAGTAGCTGTATGACACTGAGGAAGTTAAAGAACATTACACTGGAAAATATATGTGTAATAAGCAATGCTAAACAATTTTGCAAGTGTTTGGCCCAAAGTAAGTACTCACTAAATATTAGTTGCTGTTATTTATTATAAAGAAAATAATAAAGAATAAGGATTTAGGAATATCTTAAAAGAGAAATTCTCTTATTTCATTCACATCACAGACTGTCATACTTGTTCTATTTATTAGCATAAAGAATGGAATATCACTGTACTCAGAAGATTTATAAATACATGTTATTTTATTCCTCCTTTATCCAGTTCCTGGTATATATTGTGGAGCTTTTAGGCCTTCAATCTCCTTTCTAGATTTTCATTTGGGAAGAAAAATACATCTGAGTAATGAAAATAGGAACATTTAGACAATGTTACTATACCCAGATTAAAACCAAAAGTGTTATAAAATGAATTGTATTTAATAAAGTACAAAATCATCAATATATCATCTATTTTGAAGGCTTACTGGAACATGTAAAATTATCATAATCAATAATGATAAAATAAATCTTAATTCTGAGAAATTATAAAATCTAAAGCTTTTCCTTAACGTTGAACAATGTTTCACTGACTTTATTTAAAATAATGAACAGATTATTCACAAACATAAATCCTAAAGAAATGCAATACTTATTGTACCCAGGAAGCCAATATGAACAGAAACTGAAAAAATTTAATCAAGCCTATAATTAAACTATTTTAAGCCAATTAGTTATTCTCTAGTAAGCATTTCATTAAGCAATAACATTTTGTGTTTATATCAAATTTCTTTCCTGCTAGGAAACAAAGGAGAAGCAGTCAAAAATTTTAATTGATATTTATCGTTTTAAATATCACTACATTAAAAGAAAAAATGTGATGTTTCTACTTAATACTTTCAGATAGATTACCTCTTTGCCTTTAGTAAGAAAGAACTTAGGAGAATTCTTAGCTATAACGCTTAAAATGTGTACTTAACTAAGAAAGAGGTGGCGTCACTTTAGGTAGGTCCACCTCACCTTCTTCCTTAAAAGGGCTGGCTGCCCTAGATAGTGCAAAACAAAGGTAGCTTCGCCATTTAAAGTTGCTCAAGTTGAATAAAATTCCAAGGATTTTTATCTAGTTTTTCTGCTGAATATCTTCATAGTATTAGGATGAAGGAGGTTTGTTTTTGAAGTTGACTTCTTTTTTCCTCTAAAAGCCTGAAATCTGAACAGATGGGATCACAGATTTGGCTTAGTGAGTACTGAAGTTGTTTCATACACTTTTTTTTTTTTTTTTTTTGTCTTCAGAAACAAAAACTAGCAGCATCAATTTAGCCTGAATCTGTACAGTACCAGTATTGTCCATCATAGCTCAATGATGGAGTGTTAACTGCAGCTGCTGATTTAGCATCCAGGCCTTTGTTACTGTTTTTTTGTTTTTATTTTTTTAAGGATCCCATTAATAGGGATTCTTTTTTAGTTTAGGGCTTTTTGCCCCATTTTATTTGCACATGCTTTTTTAACAAAACACTTAATTTCTCAAAACTGGCATCAATAAGAAGATACTTTAATAAACTATTCTGGAATTAAGCTCGAATTAATTTTTATTTATCTCATTACCTTAAGAAGGAGAAAAAAACAAGATTATATGTTGTTAAAAGTATTATTATATTTATTGGCAGCTACTATAAATTTCTCTCTCTCTATTGACTGATGAGTTGTAAAGGATATTTGTTATTCCCCTCTTTGCTGGATAAATCATTACAAATAAGTTTCAGAATGTCTCCTATATTAGGTGTAATATAACTTACAATCTCCTTCGTTTTCATTGCCAAAAATGCATTTTATGTCCTTATTTTTTGAGAATTTTTCTCAGTGCATTTCAAGATATTTAGGAAATTAAGCATAAAAAAAGTTCAGTGTTACATCACTAAGTACTTTTATGAGCAATAATCATATATATTCACTCATCAGGCAATAAAAATTGTCGAAGCATAGAGTTTTAGAGCCCTATGAAAACGTAGAGCTTCTGGAGACCTACCACTTTGATTTTCAGATGAGGTTTTCAGGTAGGTTAAATGACAGGCTGCAGGTCACTTACCTCTCCAGTGACAAAACCAAGATGAATCTTCTGAATAATAATACAAAGTGTTTTTTGGTATCTCATAAAAGTTCCCGGCAGACTTGATCCCTTGTTGTTGCTTTTCCTCTCAATACACAGTTACACTCATTCATTGAATGACACTCTAGTTATGTTAATTATGTAAACCACAATTCATCCATTGCATGAAAGCAGAATAAAGCCATTTATACTTGGCAAGATTTAAGCACACTTTGAACAATGGATTTTATTGTGTTTTGTGTATAAAGACATTACAATTTTCATATCCTGTGAGCTAAGAGCTCCTATACCTCTCAAACCCAGAAAGAAAGCTTCTCAAAACATATGAAATACTTTAAAATGCCTATGTCAATTGGTTTTGTTATTCTTTTTATTCACTACCTTGATGTCTTTAGTTCTTTATAGTTTTTAATCACTTATCCAATCTTTTTTTTATACAATTCTTCATTTCCTTTACATGACTCACGCAGTCAAGAAAAACAAACGTGAACTAACCTTAATGAGAATAATTCTGGATGCTCCTTCCAAAGTTGTCACTGACTCAAATGTTTTAGTAAAAAAGGTTTTTATTTGTATTTTTCACCTGGGGGAAAACAACACATTCTTTTATTGTGACTATTAAAATGTTGCAATGGGTGGAACCGCCACCAAGTACTAAATTGATTTCAAAGTCTGGGATACTTAGGATGAAGCATTGAATTCTAAAGCATTCTTACTTACTTATTTACTTACCTACTTATTTATTTATTTATTTAGCATTGTTACTTTACTAAGAGGTGTCCAGCAAGCATATCATGTATCTGTATAGATATAAATATTGCTCTATATCTATGGATCACTCTCTCATATATATAAACACATATTTACATATGTAATGCTTTTATTTATTCTTCAAAATCCCACCTGTATGTTATTTGTAAGGAGAATATTGTCTAGGCCCCTCACCAAAGCCAACTTAATGGTTCTTTTCACTGTACCCTGACAGCAAGATTCTCAATTATAATGACCTATTTACTTTTCTGGATCATGAGCCTGTAATGATAGATCCCTATCATATTCCTATTGTTTATCACATTGCTTGAAATGTAATGGACACTTAATAACTTTTTTGCTGACTTAAAATAATGAGTAATAATGATTAATTAATTAATATTTTATTAATGGTACTTATATAATTAAATAGAAACCATGAATTTCAAATAGAAAGAGAACAAAAACATATGTAGATGATAAATGATAGCATAAAATCTGAATTGGATATTGAATAATGTGTATGTTTGTAATGGCCATCAGATTTCCAAAATTATATTTTAATTCCAAAATAATTTATATTTTTGTATAAAAAGACTTAAGTATGACTTGTCAACTTAGAAAAATCTTATTTTGCTGTTGGTCCTTGATTACTTTTATATTCATTTACTTTATAAATCATACCCACATGTAAGATAAAAATATTATTTTTTAAATGTCATCAGACCCACAGTTTGCCTGAAAAATAAAATTCTCTCCCACTCTATCTTGTTCCTAGAATAACATATTAAAAATTATTCCAATACTTTAAAAATATTTATTCCCAACATTAAAAGATCTTTTATGTGAACATTATTTTAAAAGTAATATAGTAAATTGTATCTATTTTTAAATATTGACATTAAAATAAGCCAATGTGTTTATAATTCAATTACCTGATATTTTAATCTCTTCACTAATAAAAAGAAATAAAATTCCATGTTTGAGTCTGTTGGTACTTAAACTAGCTAAGGAGGAATAGATTGGAGTTTGTGGTGGTCAAGACAGCTTAAATTTGCATTGTAGAATGAGAGAAAGAGGGAGAGAGAGGAAAGAGGCTATCAAAATCTACATAGGTTTTTGGCTGGGTCTTTGGCTGAATAGGAATCTATACATGCATAGGGTGAGACCCCGTAAGGCCAGACAAGAACAACTTCTAAGAAAAAAAAATTACTGTGGAGCTATAAAATAGAAAATTCCCAGAGCTCACATAGGGTTGGGAATTGTTTTACTTCCCACCTTGTTAAATATATGGGCATTCAGTTGCTATCATGGAAGGGCCAGGCCTTACTCAAGGAGTTTAATCAGTCCTAAAATAAAGGTCACTCTAAAACTGTCCAAAAATAATGTAGAATAAAGGATGGAAAGATCACAGTAATCTGCAAGTAATTTAACTGCCTACTAGAAAATTAATCACTTGAAAGAATACTCCAAAAACTCCAGCACTCAACAACATAATGCATGTCTGTCATCCAAAAAAAGAAAAATACTAAATAGCAAAGAGGCAGAAAAATGCAAGCCAACTTTAAATGTAGGTTTTTAAGCTTTCTTTTAATTTCAATTAGTTAAAAGTGGAAATTCAATTTAATATTTAATGATTAAATGTATAGCTATAGTTCCACTGTCACTAGAATACAACATATATGCAAATGCCATATTTTGTGGACTCTTTCAAGTAAAAGCAATCAATATTTATAGCATATCACCACTTACCAAAAATCTTTTAAACTTTTTATCTCAATAAATATACACAAAAAGCTGTGTGGTCACTATTATTATTTGCTAAAATTTATACCCTAGACAAGTGAGGCTCAGAAAAGTCACAATGCTTGACATATCAGAACTGGGACTTAAGTTCTCAAGTAGATTTAAAATTACTAAAAGTTGTGTGATATTCCATTAAGTAAATATTTCCACTAATAATATGTATAGTTTGTCTCCTAAATCTCTCTCCCATATAACTTATAGTAGTATTGGTTTTGATGCAAACATGAGGTATAAAATAGTAACTATATATGTTTTGTATATATAATATTTCTATATATACTTATATATGTATACATATTTCTATATATATTCCCCAGAAATCTTAAAATAATAACATATAATGAAATTTGTGTACTTTCAAGAGGCACTAGTAATTATCATGAAAGTGACTAAAGCCACATCTATAGGTAGGTTAACATGGAGCTTTAATGGTGATTGCAACCTTAATTTCAAATAAATGAATAACAGATAATTAAGTATTCATAAATTTCATGTATATTAGAATGGGGAATTGCAAAGAAAAGCTGAAATTCAGATAAGGAAAGATTTTCTGGAGAAATTTAAAAATCACCTGTGAGGAAACACAGCCAAGGGTAATTGACCTCCTGATGGTAAAATACGTAATAGAACAGATACTTTTCTACCAAGGAGTTTGAGTGTTTTGTTGACTTTTCTATTTATAACCTGACAACAAAATTTTGAATTTCTACCTCTATGCAACTTCTTACTACCGTTGTAAAGAAAAAGAATTTATATTATCAAAATCACTTCTAAACACTAAAATTTCATTCCTGATCTCAGACAGCACAATTGCTATCAATAAAACAAATGAAAAGTATTATTTTTGATATGCAAATTAGATATCAAACAGTTCATTTCATGTAAACTGCATATATTATGAAATGCCATAACAAAGATCATTTGAACTGTAGAAGGCCAGGTGTGCAATCAGAGATAGAATTTTTATCACAGTAATCAATATGACTTAGTACTTTGACTTGATAGAAATAAACTTGGCTATTTGCTTGCATTCCAAAGAAATCACAATTGAAAAAAAGCTAAGGGATTGAATTTGCATTGTCTCTAATTGTTATTTTTCTAGGTCTATTACTGTCATTAATGTTCCCTTGGTCTCATTTGATACCCTATTTTCTGTTTTGTACTGTAAATGAGAAGTTAAACTTTCTATAAGACTGGTTAAGCAATAGAATAAAATATAATTTAGATGCATTTTTTGTGTGTAGAACATTTTTTAAAATTATAGAAACCCACTAGCTTTTTAAATTTGATTTTTGGCAATGCATTTGACCCACCTAAATATATATCAGCAATGAAGACACTTACCTGAAAATTCCATTCTGACAGAACTTTCAAGTAGTTCATCTACAGTTCATTTTAACTATTAAGAGAGATGAAAAGATGTGATTCAGAGAAATTCTAGTTTGGATGAATTGGATTTTTAATCCTTATTCTGATTACAACTGATGCATCTGAACAAGTTACTTAATCTTGGATTTAAGTTTTCTTATCTGAAAGATATAAGAATTGGCATTTATAATCTCCCTATATAAATGTTTATGCTGTATCCAAATATCACATACATTGTTTTTAAAGAAGAAAAAATAGATTATGAGGTTTCCTCATCTTCGCTTGTTAATACTTGTGCCAAAATTTGATTCGAGTGGCAAGACAAATTTAAGAGACTAAAAGCAACCTTGTATTGTATCTTCTCAGGTCAACCAATGAGTATTCATTGAGTTTCTTTTGCTGTAGTTGTACCACAAGTGATGCAAAGAAATAAAAAAAAATAGCCTCTGCTCCCAAGGAATTAAATTTCCCCCATATATGAACGATATTGGCATATTCATCTGTTATCTTTTAATTTATAGTACAGAAATCTATTTTGAACCATTTTATATCAAAAATAACTAATATAAAAAAACCCCAGAAGGGTGCATTAGACCTCATACATGATTAAAACCTCTAGATTACAAATGCTGCACTCCAAAACTCTCAATCTCAGTCTCTCTCTCTCTTTGTCTGTCTTTATCTTCTTTTTGCATATTATGTACTTTTATTCTTTGATGTTAGTCACTTTAACATAGCTGCAGGGAGGTGGGGCTCAAGTTCACATTTCTTATATTTGCTATAAAAAATGGACTACGAATGACCTTCTTTCTTGTCCCAAGTTAGAAGCAAAACAAAATAAAACAAACACAGCAAACTAACAAAACATTGAGAAGGGAACAAATTGTCAAAGAAAAGGAGTGTCTAATAGTATGATTGGTCTGGTGTTGGTCACGTTTTTATGCCAATTACTCCATGTTTGCCAAGTGACAGGGCAACTTGCAAGAAGAGGTGGAGTCCAGCTTGACCCATGAAGTTAAGCAGGACTCAAGGAAGGAGCTTGCAGTCGGAAAGAAGGAACACTGTCCTGGACAACTGGAAAATACCTACCAATTCAAATAGATATAAGCTTATTCAGAGAACAGAATGATCAGCCCCAGCTTCTGAACAAGTAAGCCATTATTAAATAGTTGAAGATTGGATATTCTCCAGCTGGGTAACAACACAAAACCGGAAAACAGCAAGAGCACCAGCATGAAAGGGTGCAGGTGCAATATGTGCATGGGGGCAGAGTTGGTGGGAGCACTATACAAATCCAATCATCAAAGTCACTTCCTCTGGAATGCTATTATTTTTATTCCCTCCTGACTTCAGAGCACATTTCTAATCTTTCTATGTTTAGAGGTTTCTATGTGGTTTCTCTTTTCCTTTGTCATAAATGATATGACACCTACAAAAAACATGTACACTTGTTTGCTGAAGAGGCCAGGATTAGTATAACCTGAGAGGATACAATTGGTTTAATACAAAAAACTTGGGGTGGTCATAAAAAAGGGAGAGGTATTCAACTTAGGTTACCTGAGCCAATTTTCCCATAAGGACAGAGCCAGAAACAAAAGTTCACCTCATCGATACATAGGCTTAAAATTATTGCAGGCATCAGGTAAACATCAGCCAGCAGTGATCTGCTGGTAACTCTAGTGAAAAACAAAGAACTTAGACTTGATAAAATAAATAGAGCGTCACTCTCCATTGGGGAAAATTATTTCCCTAGGAATAATAATTTTTCTATCCTAGATACCAAGTGAACTTAAATATCAGGTAAAAGTTTGCATGTTTGCTTTAGATTGTGTGTGTGTATGTGTGTGTGTGTGTGTGTGTGTGTGTGTGTGTGTGTGTTTAAACCAAGTCATTGTCATAGCTATTTTATTTTATTTTTTACCCCATTTTAATCTTTTCTTAGAAATTTCACTTCAGTTTTATATAAGATAAAACCATATGACAGTGACGTAAGAGTAGAACAGCAACAGATATAGGGCCCCAAATTGATTATCTTTAATAAGAATTATCTCTTGGCATAAATATTATTTTCTCAATCCCAAATAAATATGTCTTTCTAGTGTTAACCTAAAAATAAAAGGCCAAAGTAAGAGGCAAAAAGTGTTTATTTGAGAGAGAAAATAGCTATTTGGGAAACAGTGATTCAGGCAGAAACCTAAATAGTGTACTGAAGAAGAAAGTTAAGAGTTCCTAGAGTAAAAAGTGCATGCTTGAGAATAATCAGTTCTGCATTCTTAGCCCTGCAATTGGTCCAGTATGCTTGTCAGCTAGATGTCACATGATCTAGAAGATAGGATCCAGGAGATCTGGTCATATCCTGGGTCCTTTAGCAGGTAGTCAGAAGGTTATTTGTAGGAAAATAAATGTCTGGGCCTTGACTCAAGACTGGGAAGGTCAAAAGAGCTTGGAGGCTGATATCTAGGGATGAAAACTGAGGAACATTCTGGATTCCCAACCATTTTCAACCATATGTGGAAACATCAAATTTCGTTTTTGTCGAATAATTTTGAAACAAGTGAATAATATGAAACTAGCACCACTACTCAAATTAAACTTTATTAATAAAAATATTTTTATAAACTTTAAAATAATAAACCACATTTATATAAAACTTCTAAAGTATGTTCATTTACCAATAAATAGTACATACATACACAGTCATATGCCACTTAATGATGGGAATACATTCTCAAAAATGCATCTTTTGGCAATTTCATCATTGTGCCAACATCACAGAGTGCACTTAAACAAACCAGGGTGGTATAACCTACTACACATCTAAGGCTGTGTGGTATAGCCTATTGTTCTGTACTGGAAGAAAAATAATTTTGCCTCTGTCACCTGGGTTTTTGTCTGAGACATAGCTGTAATAAAAGATTAATAGGAGAACAACAAACAAAAGTTTAATAACATGTATACCTCCTGGATACATGGGAGAACCAGGAACATTCAGTAGCTCACTAAAATGCCTGAAGCCACCACCACCACCTTAAATACCATCTCTGGCTAAAGACAAAAGACGTTGGGAGTCGGGTGAGTCAGTTACGGGGAGGTTACCAGAAAAAGGATAGTAAACAAGGGTAAGTTTGTTAAGAGTTTCTAGAGATAAGGTCATCCCCCAATTCCAGCTACAGGAAGAAGACACCCTTACAAATGGACATTTCTCTTACACTTTGTAAGTGTCTTCTACAAAGGTTTTACTTGGTTTTCAGAACTTCTCCCACATGTGCTCTTTCTTAAAATTAACCAGCCTAAAATAATCCTCACGCCAAATAGATATATTTTGGGGTGACAAATTCTGTTCCCCAACAGTTCCTAGGCTACAAACCTACACAGCATGTTACTGTATACTGTATACTGTAAGCAATTGTAACACAAAGGTAAGTGTTTGTGTAATGCTTTGTGCTACAACTTTACAATGGACAACTACAGAGTGCCTAAGCTGTAGGCTTTTTCAGTCCCGTTATAATTTTATGGGACTACCCTCTTACATGATGTTCATCTTTGAATGAAAGGTCATAATGCTGCACATCACTATACAGGTATCCCTGCTTTCTGAAAGTTCATGTTACACCACTTTGTTTTTTATAAAAGACCTACATGTCTCCTCCTTAATTTAAAAAATCTAAAGAGAACTTTTTCTTTTACCAAAAAAGAGTGACAAACTGAAAATAGCCTTTATAATGTCTTTGTTTTGCAGTGACTCCTTCTAGAGGCAGCGTGAACCCTGAACACCTAGAGGTCACTGCTTTTACTATATGTTAGTGTTGTTTTAAGTTTTATGGATTATTTTATATGATTTGGAAGGTTGTTTTTTGGATTTGGGAAGGCTTAAAAATTTTCCATATAGGGAGTTCCCTGATGGTGTAGTGGCTTGGGGCTTCGGCGCTGTCGGTGCTGCGGCCTGGGTTCGATTCCTGGTCAGGGAACTATCCACATACCAAAAAGCAAAAAAAAAAAAAAAAAACAGAAAAAAAAAATTTTCCATATAAATTCATGGTGATTATTTCTTTACTTTCCACCATTGCAACTTTCAAAAGTTTTCACAGGAACTCTCTACATTATATAGAAGGGGAAACCTGTATATTATTTCATTATCTCTTCACAATAACCCTTTGAAGTAATGTGTCCTTCTAGAAATAACAAAATTGGGAATATGCTAAAATTTTCTAAACTCCAAGTTCATACTCATATGTGTAAATAAGTAATGAATGCAAGATTTTTAAGCCAAAATGTTTGACTAAAAATCCACATTTGCATCCAATCTGTCATGAAGCTTCTTAACACTGAGATTTAAGCATGAAACCAAAAGAAGAATTTTAATTTTATGGACTAATTTGCAGCCTTGAATGTAGTCAAATACATTTTACATTAAATCCAGGGAAGTATAGAACTTAAATATTTCTTGAGAAACCCAAGGGAAAAATAATTTATTTGAGCCTATTGGGCCAATTGATGAAAAGATTATAGAAGAAGCAAGAATAAATCAAATTTTTCATCAACCAATAAATATTGAAAGAAATAGAAAAATTTTGAAAATTCATTTAAAAAATACAGTTGAGGGATCAACAGGCAGCTGGTTGTTATCAACAATCATTCTTAAACCTCATTGGTACATTGTGAAGAAGAGTCTTGCTCCCTGTAGTTTTCCTTGAAATAAAACATTTCTCTATCATTTATACATTTATTCCAATTAAAATATTTTAAATATTTTTATGCTAGTCAAACATTAATGCTGTCTAAACATTTACCACAGTCTACCAGATTGTAAAGAATAGGGATGTATGGAATAATGGTGGTGCCAGAAAAATTCCATAGGATTACAAACAGGGGAGATAGCAGTTTTAACGTGAAGATTAAAGAAAAGTCTTCATAAAGAGTGAATTTGAAAGATGGGAGACTAATAGGACAGGAGGCCAAAAATCACATTAAGTACCATGTGTGTATGCATTGATCATTTAAAAGGAGAGAGAAGAATAGGGTACATAGAAATAACAGATTCTCAAAAAGTTCTGTCATCTCCATGAGCAAAGTTATGTACAAAAGGGAACACCTCCCCCAAAAATCAGAATTTATTGATAAAATATTGTGTATTCTTACATGTTTAAACTATAGTCATCTTCAAAATACTCCTCTGCATCAGTGTACCAGCTGGCATTGTTGTGAGAGGCTATAATGCAATACACCTAGGGAGAAACTTTTTCCACTGCTCAAAACAGGTTTTGCTCTCATCAATTTTGACACCTTTTAATGCTTCTGCTGTTTTTGTTTCACCTCTTCCACATGAGCAAAACATTTTACTTTGAGGAATTTTTTCATTTGGAGAAACAAAAAAAAATTGCTTGGGGCAAGTTCAGGTGAATAGGGAGGGTGGGGTATGGGGGTCATGCCTTTTTGGTCAAAAACTGCGGAACACTGAGCGCGGTGTCATGTCGCATATTGGTCATGTAAGTAAATCACCTATTATGAAATGGGCAAATAGGCTGAAAGAGTCTACAAAAAAATTCACTGAAGCTGAACACAGACTCTCACAGCAATGCCAGCTGGTACACTGATGCAGATGGGTTCTTAGAACACTCACCTAGCTGGAAAGGCTGTACTAAAAGGGGCCTAGCCTCCAAAAGATAATTCTGAGTTTTTGGAGGGTCCCTCTTCTATATTCAAGAAAACTGTGAAGAACTTAGTTTGTCTGTAAGTTGAGGAAAAGCAACAAAACTAGTATTTACTGACCATGTGCCATATGGCAAGATCAATATTAGGTGCTTAATGTGTATTTCCTTATTAAATTATTACAATGACTCTGTAAATTAATCATACCCTCTCTTATTCTTTTCTTGCAAGTAGCACAAGTCTGAAGATTTACCTGTCAGGATCCAATCATTGAAATATTGAGGTTAAGATTTTACCTCAAGACCATCAAATTCCAAATCTTATGCTCTTCCTTTCATCTCAATTTTTCCTAATCTATGTCCTTCAGAATACTGTTCTCAATAGGTATGTCATAAAAAATAATTTTTTGTGAAAAAATTAATTTGGAAATAGTTTACTGGATATGCACTCCCTAGCTATTTTAATTCACACTAGCATCCTAAAGGGTCTGAGAATCATAGAAAAGAAACATGATTAACTTTGCTTATCATATCATTTCCCAAATGCATTTGACCTTGGGGACATTTTTTATTAAAATATAACACCTATTAGTCTCCCGAAATTAATGTTTTCAGGAACATCCTATGGGGAAAACTATCTTATTGAAAACAAGCGTAGAGTACATGAGTGGCGCTGTTAAGATTTCAAGAGGTAAAATCAAGACACTAAATCAGTACCAGATCACAGAATACTTAGAATGAAAGCTGAAGAGAATGGATTAAATTCTAAGTTGGAATAAAATTTTGAAAAAGAACATGATGTGGTAATATAATATCCAGAATATCCCATGTATCTTGAATATTTAATAACAATTACAGATAATTTTTTCAGACATCACCTCTGCTATGTTTAGTACTTTCATCTTCATTTAAGAAAATTTCCATCTCTTGAGTAGAATGAATGCCAAACTTGAGACGAATACTGGTTGTACTGTTTTGGTGTGCCATTATCTATCTTTTGAAATTATTATTTTAATGAATGTATGATTTACCACAATGAAAAATTGTTGAATACTAATATGAAGGATAAATTTTGTAGAGGCAGTTCTATGTAACTAAGAGCTAAAATATTTTCACTCTACATATCAATTGAAGTTTGAATTGTATGAATTGTTTTCATTGGTAAATAATATTTTAAATGTAAAGTTTATAACTATTTATGGTATGCCTGCCTGTATCACAGAGGTGTAAACCCTTTATGGAAAAATGTTGTTTATAACCAAATTTTATAAACCACTAGGGTGCCAAAATTTAATGTGGTTCACCATTTGCTCTTGATAGTTGCACAAAAGTGTGGCCATTGGAGGACTTTCTTATACTTGTCTGGAATACTAGTTAAACATACATATTGTGGGGCTTCCTCCCAAACTGACTGAAACAATATCTTGGATGATGGAGGAGAATATAGGTATTTAGGAAAGATGGCAGAGGATGCAGATGCCTACAACTTTTTTTAAAAAACCCTGGCCTAAACACCCTAATCAGAGAAGTAGTGAAAAAGATCTCATTCAAATTTCAAAAGTAGTTGCAAAAGAGAATTAAGCCAGTTAGTCAAGACTTATTAAGCAATCATGTGTAAAAACTCCTTTGAGACTCCATAAGATGCCTTCATATAAGATTATGAAACTGTAAAAGCAGAAGAAATTTAGTACTGTGGAGTTTCAGAATGAGCCAACCCAAGATATACCCCAGGAATATGCAGATGACTTTGAGCTAAGTGGTAATTTTAGCTTCAAGCTCAAGAGAAACTTCTCTGTCTTTCCCTTTGACTACCTAGATAAATTTGAATTACAGGCCTTGTCCATAAGAGATTATCAGAGATAACTTCTTTCAACCTATCTATAGGGCAAGGCAAACTTCTATTTACTAAATGTCTATTCTTATCACCCTGCACTTTTGATGCCCCCAAGGTGCATTACCCCATGTCTAGCTCAGGATGTCTCATATACCTCAATCCCTCTTTTTATCAGTGAACCACTCATGCTTGTGTCATCTCTGACTCTCTCATGTATGTGAAGTTCCCATATATATGCATGTTAAATTTGATTATTTTCTCCTGCTAATCTGTCTCATGTCTATTTGATTATTAGAACAGCCAAAAGAATATTCAGGGATAGAGGAAAGTTTGTTCCTCTCCTACAGCATAAATGAGAAAGACAATAAACATTGAATGTAACTTTATGAATCCATAGGGTACATGTGTGCAAATATTGCATGTAAGAGCCTCAGATTTTTATAAATAGTAATGAAGTGCCCAACCATCATATTTTATAGACATGAAAGCCACGACTCAAGGACATAGATGCATCTCAACAATCCAAGCACGCCCCTGACTCAAGGACTTGAAAAATGCCTCTTGCCTACAAAACTCTTTCTTCAGTAACTCTTCTTTGGTTTCTCACAAAGCCAAGCCTAAGGCAAAGTCTGTGTGTTATGATAAAATTTGAGAGTGTAATCCTAGGGATGCAGTAATGGAGGAAGGAAAGTTTGGGGAAGGAAAACTGAAGCAGGAAGTAGAGAAAGAAAAACAAGGTGGTGCTACAGAGTTAACCATTGCTTTGTATCAAGTGCAGTTAATGTCTCCATCTCATGGGACCATCATCTGAGTTTATAAAACATGGTTCCTCAGGATTTGCTTCTGAGACCATAAAGGAAGAATTTATCCTTCAAATCCCGCTCCCTTTGGTCAAAGTATGCACGTTGGTGCATTGACGCCCCCACATTTCCAGACTGTGAATGGATACCAAGCAATTCAGGCGGTGTTTCACAACTCAGCACCAACAGGAAGCCACTATTTAGAGCAGGATGGAGTAGATATGTGAGTGGTTCTGCGACTGTGTTTGTGTGAAGTTGATTCATGTGAATTTACAGCAATAGCTGGTGGGGAACAAGTGTTTAAAAGTCCCAGACAGATAAGACTGAGCGGTTTTATGAGCATGGCTTTATCTCCCAAATCTTATTTCTCCAGAGGCGACTTCCCTACCCACTTACTCCTTACCCTGAGTAATACTTGTTGTAGCTATTAATAATTTGTGATATTGTATTACATATTATTTTTGCATACTATTTTCTTTACTCACTGGGACTTAAATTTCCTTGAGTTTGGGGACTTGAAGTCATTGGCTTCTCTCCAGTACTCAGCACAGTACCTTGAGAATAGCAGACATTCAGGAAATACTTGTCGAAAAAAATGAGTGAATGAATTAATTAAATCACTTGCCCAAGATTTCTCAGCCAATGCTGGATAACCAGAGCAGAATTTGGTTAAGGTGGATTCAAATTATTTAACATTGTTTGTGCTGAGGATAATAATTTATCAAACTATTAGAGAGAAAGAGATTACAATATAATGAATAAAATAAAGGCAAATGAGCAATATTTCACAGGTCACAAATATTCACATAACATGCCTTTATGTCTTCATTTATCTAGGTCAGCAATATCTAATCAAAATCTATGTAATGATAAAAATGTTCTATATTTGTACTGTCCAATATAATAGCCACTGTGTGGCTATGGAGTACTTAAAATGTGGCTAGCATGACTAAGTAACAAGATCTTAAATTGTATTTAACTTTAATTAATTTAAATTTAAATAGCCACATGTGGTTAGTGGCTATCATATTAAACAGTGCATCTATAGGTATTTATTTAAAACTCAATGAACTAATATTTTTAATTACTACCAACTTGACAAATGAGTTAATTTTAAAGATTTATATCAATTTTAAACCACATTTTGTATCTTAAATTTTCCCTCTAAAATTTTGTATGAGAATTAAATAAAAGAAGGAATAATTTGATTTAGAACATTAGAACTAGAAGTGTTTGGGGTCCAGGGTTCATTGGATTATTTGAATAGTTTAAGGTTGTTTTATATTCTCTCTGAATTATCTCATTGGACTCAATACTAGCAAGACCGGGACAAAAGTTCTTGTAAATGAAATTTTAAAATTTCAAACTCAAAGTATTATTTGTTTTAACCCCTTAAAAATATTCTTTAATTTTGAAGATACCTGTTTTAACTCTGTCCAGACAACTTGGTGACTTGGCTTCCTATGAATAGACTCCAGAGGAAGAGAAACTATAGCCATACTAGTCTTGGTGAGGGCACAGTGCAGTGAACCTTCCCCAGACTTGTTCTCACTGTCACTCGTGGGGTTAGAGGACTTCTTAAAACTCCACTTAAAACTTGATAATGAATACTCGGAATATTCTTTCATTTCCTTTCTGATTTTAGTCTTCTTGGAAACAGTCAAGCTGTCCTAACTTTTTCTAAATGTGAAATCAGCATGGAGATAAAAATATTCCCTAAAATATTTCTACAGAAAAGAATAAAGCACTGGGCTGGCACAAGCCATTTGATTTAATTCCTTGTATATTTTGCATATATCAAAAGGAGAGAGTGAAAGGCATTCAGTCGATGGAATAGATACCATCATAATAAAACTATCATTTGTTATAATGCCAAAATAACAGGGGTGGTAATAGAACAGCCCTGAAGGAAACATGTGATAGAAAATTAGAGACAGCATTAGGTTTGACCCTATTAAGATGGCATACATTTAATGACCTCCGGATAAAGTTGATTTTTTAAACCACTCTCTTTTTTTCTACCTAGAAATATCTCTTTATGTCTAACTTAAATATCTCATGGTGCAATTTAAATTCATTTCCGTTTTGTGATGCCTGATGGAGTAAAATATATGGACCACTTTCCTTTGAGGGATAAGCCATAATTTGTTTAAAGATCGATAAATATACAGCTTCTCAGATTTCTCTAGGCTAATGACTCTATTTAATGTTTCCTTAGAGGTCTCCATTATTGTCATTCTACCCTGAACTCTAGCTAAATTCTCTGCATTCCTTTTAAGTCAATGAGCCTCACATTCGTTTTCATAAGCTGCAACCCTACCCGCTAAGAGAATGGTGCACGGCCCTCAACAACCAGGCCTGGCTGCCACACGTGCCCTGCCGTTACACTTAATCTGCACTGTGCTCGTGGTTTTCATTCTCTTAATGTACTACACTGGAGTGAAGTCAAGTATGAACAGAAATGCCAGTACCTGACTCCACTTCAGTGATGTTTGTACATCTGTAGGTAAAAGCAGTCTTTTGCATATTTGCCTTTCCCATGTGATTTTTTTCTCTTTATTTTTTACTCTCTTAAAAAGTGTAATGCTGAGACCTGGCTGTATATATCTTGGTTGCTGTGTTTTAAAGTTTTCCCCTGGCTTGTTCCTTTGAAAACCCTAGTGAATTCAGGTTAGAATGCCCTACTTGCTGGCTTTTCCTTGCTTATTGCTGTTTCCTTTTCAAACCTTGAGAAAATGACTTGGTGTATAAATGTATGCTTTTCTTTCCTGTATTCTAACACTGACTTTTATGACTCCACTTATTTTTCTTCATATTATCACTTAATCAGTTATCCTGTTTCCCTATCATTTCACAAGCATATACTTCCTTATACTTGTACCAACATCATTAATAACCTGGAGTATAATATAGAATGTATTAACTGGATTCAAGCGACTATTTCATCTAGGTTGGGAAAGATGATTGAATTTGAAGAACTGGGCAAAAGCACAGTAGGAACTTTGTGACTGTGCACACATCATGTATCTTTAAATGTTACTCTGTATTTTTGCTTCTATCTTCTCTCTTATGAATATGGTATAATGAGTTACCAATTCTTATTTCATTTGTAATTTCTATGGACAACTAGGATTATTGTTGGGGTGTTTACATTTGCAAATTAAGCAATCGATTACCACATATCTCATAGTTTTCACTTGATAACCATAAGATCACATTAAAGAATATTGCTTTAGAAAGTTGTTGATCTATGCAGTACATTATGTGTTGAGGCATGTTGTTGAGGCAATAACAGTTTGAACTCTTTTAATTTCATGATTTCTTGAGTAATTTTCACTTCAAGCTCTGGAATGCTGATAATTTTCACCTATTGTAATACAATTGTTAGAATTCACTGTTTTTGTTAGGAGATGCATTATATTCACAGCTAAATTTAGGCTTACTAGTTTTCTTAGAATCAACACAGTATCTTCTAATGAAATACATTTTTTTACATTTTTGTAAATGTCATCATTTCTTCCCCAAAGAACTTCGGATAGCAATGGATAATTCTAAGTACATAAATTTATTTCAGAAACAAGTCAATACTTTACCATAAAACATTGAGATGGGTTATCAATCTCATTCTGTTTGCTGTCCTTATCAAGAACTATTTCTTTCTATAATGGCAATTGTTAATAGCCAATATTAGATTACAATGGATAACAACATATGCTATTGTGACAAAATTAACCAAAGAAAAATAAATAAAGCTAAATATAAGGTGATGGAAAGAGAAGTCACATTAGGTGGTGAACTGATTATACATCAAGTTGACAATGCACTGTAGAATTGTATGCCTGAAACCTATGTAATCCTTGCTAACAGATGTCACCTCAATAAAAAAAAAAGAAAAATAAATAATATTTTACATGGAGTTCGGACAGATAAAACTTCCACTGTTAGTTGTTCCTACTGGAATAAACACATTATCCAACCAGACACTAAAATTGATGCTTAAAGAAGAGGCATTATTGCAGTTCTAAAAGTGGTGAGGGTCTATATTTAGCACAATTGATATTACCCATAAAGAAAATGTGAGGTGATTTACAAAAAATGCTAGACTGAGAATTGGGAAATGTTTGCTTTATGAATGTATTTTTTCTATAATTATCAAGCCAGCAGTACCTTGGTCAACATGTGTGGTAAAAGAAAGGTGGCTTTTGGATCAAAATACATACTATGCCACTTGATAATTATGTGATCATAGATAAATTACTCTGTAGAATTTCCATTTTTCTAGTATAAATGATAATAATATGGCCTTGTATAATTAAATGAAATAAATGTAAAAATCTTGATGGATAAACTATTTACCCAACATAAAATTTTTTTTGAATCTACCATGTGTGGAGTTACAGCATGTATGAGACAGCCATGGTTTTCACCCATTGCTTTTTGTTTAGTTGGCAAAAAGACATTAATAAGACATATAATTTATTGTAATTGTGATGGTTATTATTAAGAAAAGTCAAGCTTGTCATGATCCAGGAATGATATGAAGGTCAGTGAAGTCATGACAGGCTCTTACATAGCTTTATTCCAAAGCCCAACTTTTTGTGAACTCCCTAATATTGTTTAGGATCTTTTTCTCTCCTTCCCCTCCCCATGCTTAATCTGTAGTTTTGTGTATGACAGAGATAAAATAATTGCTTAATTGAAGTTATTTTAGCCCAACATGTGTGCCTTTTTAAGCATCAAGCTTAGCCATAACTATATTTTCATTTCACAGAAAATGATGGTGCACATTTACATTAATAAGAATTCATTCACTGCCAGACGGGAGCCATCAGGAATTACTGGAATCTCATGGGCCTGTTCCACATTTTAAATTTTGTTATTGTTTTTAGTTAATAGCAGTTAAAAATGTGTATTTGTGCTCAGTGTTCCATTCTTCACCAAATCAACTGGGATAGCACCAGTTCAAAATATTTTTTAGAACATGAAGATTTGCATTAAACCTATATATTTTGCTTCTTTCTTTTTCATCTTCTAAAGAATTTATAACTTAAATTTGTTTAATTTTTTATATAAAAAACTTTAATGTTCTGTTACAAAAACAAAAAATCGATGAACTATCTATCATCCAGAAGATCTATCAGTAAATAATGTACTCATTATTTTTAGTTTAAGCATGAACGGATGTAGATTTTTCTTATTTATTTCACATATGAACTACTATTATACTATCATAAGCAATGTAACAGCCATCCTGCTTTAGGCTAAAGGACTCAATAAATGTTTATTGAAGTTATCCTAAGCAGTCACTTCTAAACTAACCTTTTTATACTACTACTATTGGACTTTAACATAGTGTCTTAAGTATGAAATTTAAATAGGAAAAATTAGCAAATGTAGCATAGCTATCAAAAACCAAGGTATTTTAGTTTTTATACTTTGGTATTCTACATATCCTAATTCCATATTCCATATGTTTTGTGAGGGCACAAAACATTGAAATAACTTACTTGATTGTTTAGTTTAAAAGCTGTATTGCTAAACAGCAAATATATTCAGACTAAAATTTATCAAGTCAACCACCATTTAAATAAACATGGAAAAGTGTGACAAATAGATATATTAAAATTGCTTCTTTTAAATCAGTAACATCGGTACCAGTTGAAGTAGACTCTAATTGAAATGCATTTTCTTGTATTCAGTTCATTTCAAACACAAGCTTTATGTAATTACCTCGTTAGCCAAGAATGGGCAAACATGAAAACACATTATTTCCGTTGACATTTAAAAGTTTGGATATTATTGACATACATTGATTGATTGATTGCCTAAGCTATGCAGATAGATCCAACATTTTTAGGAATAAAACTACAAAATCTGCCTGTGAATTTTTGTTATATTATGATTTTTAATTTTTTTTTTATTTAGTAAAATGTCATGCTTTCTCTTTCTCATAACACTTCCTTATCTCATTACATCCTGTTATTTCATTTTCCTTGGCTCTCTCTTTTTACCAATCTGGCTCTCAGTCTTTTTGCAATTGAAAATCTTTCCAACCTAACAAGGAACTTTTCTCTCATTTCATTTTACTCTTTGTCGTTCTATTGTTCACATTGACTCTTGGTTTTATTTGGCACTCAGCCCTGTAAAACCATATATTTACTTCTATTATCTGAAATGTTTATTCTAATACACTGAGCAAAGAAGACAAGGCTGAATGTAATATAATGATCTTTGTCAGTTGTAACCACTGACATAATTCTTTCTCCCTTTACTGATACCCCAGTCTTAAACTTATTACTTGATATTTTAATTCTGCTCCCATTCCCCAAATATTTAAACATTTTAACTATATTTTCACATTGTTTATTATTAACAATTCTGTAATAGTTTAAAATTTTTCTTATACTTATTCTCACTTCCAAATATGTATGCATGCTGTTTGACATTTTCAAGATTCCTATTTTTCTAACATGCTTAATGGATTAAAATTTAGGGGTTCATTGCATAAATATTACATAAGAAATATTATAAGGCTGATTTCTCTTGCATTGGCTGGTTCAGTGGCTGTCATTTTTAATGTTAATGAATTATCCATGTTGGCATGCAATGATTATCAAATTTCTGTCAGCCTTTTAAAGAATATTTTTGGCATAAAATGGAGTCCTGAGGGGCTAGAATACAAATAATTTATATTTTATTGGTATAGTTTATTGTTATTGTATGAAATAAGGGTAAATAAGATGTTAAAGTAGAGAAAAATGTTTGCTGTGCAGGCTAGTGGAGGACTGGGAGTAGCTGGGAGAGAACATCAAAGGATAAGGTTGTCATCCTTTGTTTTAGGAGAATGTTGAGAAGACATTGCTGATTTTGCTTGGTCATGACAATGGACGAAACACATCATTGTTTTACTTTCGCTCTGTATTTCCCACTAGTCCACTTTGAGTGTCTCACATCTTCAGCTCTGACCAGCCCTCTGATTCCTGCATTTTTTTTTGTTGTTGTTTGTTTTTTTTTCTACTGTTACTGTAATCCTGATTTGTAATTTTCTCTGTAACAATAATACAAATGTTTGGAAAAATACCTTGGCACAAATGATTATAAACTTACCCCATGTCTAATAGAAAAGTCTGTTTCTACACATTAACAAATCTGTATTTAAAATTCTGTTCTTTGGAGAAACTACTAAATTCCCCAAATATTATTAATACTATTCATTTTTGCGCTTGGGAAGTAATAAAGTTATATAGATATTGGTTTCCCCTTTAATTTTGTTAATATTTATTCACTCAAGAACAATGTACTCAAGATGGAATGTTCACTTTGATTTTGAGTTTCCTAATACAAAACTTTCTAAAATAAAACTTACATTTTTAATATTGATACATCAAAACATGTCTATCGAAATTAAGTTAATCTAATTTTGTTCTCCCTTTCTCCTGTACTTGAATTCCTAATGCTCATTTTATACATTAAAGCTTTCTGACAATGCTTTGTGAAAAGAAAGCTTGACTACATTAATTATACATTGTTTCCATTGGAATAATCTAGTTTTTTGATCACATTAACAATAAAAGTAATATATTTTTAAAATGTTAAATGCATTTAATAATTAAAATTCGAAACATAAAAACACCAGATCTAATTATAACTGCAAGGAAAATTTCTGGAAGATTAAAAAATAAACTATTAAGGGTGTTACTCTTTTGAGCAGGGGACTTGGAATCTAGACTAAAAGAGATTTATTATTGAGTACTCTTCATTGTTTCATTTAAATAGTTTGGCTATTTTAATAAAATAAGCAATTGGTTTTTATTTTTGAATAATGAATCATAAAGATCACTGAACAGCACATAATATGCAAAATATAAATGTGTCTTGAACAATAACAAAACCACCAAGATTGCCATAAAACATATTTGTTTGCTGAATAAGCCACACTTTTCAGAATGCATTTACATTGCACGTGCGTGCACACACACACACACACACACACACACACACAGAGTTACATTATAGTTCAAATATTTGTTAATAAATCCATCACCATTTGTAAAGTAATATAATTTTATATATTTACTTTTTTTACTGAAATGTCTGAATCATACCTGTAGGCATCAATTATTATTTAGAAAAATATACCAATCTTTTTAAAGTGTGATTGCATAGAATTTTTTCTAATATTGATTATACTCCTGACTAGCTATAATTTTCATTCATCAGGGACTAGCCTCAAAGCCAGCTATCAGTCCCATATAGACAGTACATGCCAAGAATATTGTAGGACACCACAAAGACTCCTGGACACTGAAAGCCTGACTCCTTTTGAAAGGATAATCTGGTTCCTTACCTCCTTAAGGATGGGCAGGCTGTGATTCCTCTGGGAAAAATGTAACCAGAGACAAGGCTACATAAGCCTCATCATGACAATTTCTCCACTTTGCTACGTTTAACCTACCTGGACCTGTTGGGAGAAATACAGTCACTTTTGAAAGTGATTATGACTTTAATGCTCTTTGGAGATAAAATTCTTGGTTGTGTAGTATCTACATGAAATGATTATATTTTAAAGTACAAAGAATTAAAAAATAGCTATGCTGAGAAGAAAATGGGAATCACCAATGGTATTCTCATAGAGTTGATTCGATTACGTGTTGGTCTGCTGACAACAAGATGTCCTCCTTTGCTATTGAGCACATTGAAAAATTCAGAATACATGCATTTCTCTAATTGCTCCCTTGAAATGAAAATTCCTGTCCCTTTTTTGCACCCATAATCAAAAACAAAAACTACATATCTATATTATTACAGTCACCTTTATCAACAAAGATTGAGAGATAATAGTATAATTAGTTTAATGAGGAGTGTGTATGAGCATAGCAATTATATTTTTCTGTATTAAATGAAACTCTGTAAGTTGCAATTACATTTTCTCTGCCTAAGGAGTACAGATACATATAGAGAAAATGTGCTCTTGGCTTATTATTCAATCAGTAGTCACTGTGATATTTCTTATGAAGAAATTAATTTTCAAAAGTCAAAAAGAGACATAATAAATACAGCTTCAATCATTGAACAATGAAGAAGGAGGTCAAATGGAGCAATCGTGATCTTATGAAGAAGGGTGTTAAAAAGTAGAAAGTTTGAGTACATCTAAAAGAAAATTTAGTTAAAATTAATTTTTAAAAATACATTCAATGGCCTATGTAGTCAATTTTTCTACAAAAAAATGCTACTCTATTATAGTTAATTTGGTCCCCCTAAGATACAAAATTGAATATATTAACTTTATTTTTTTACTTTTAAAAACTTTAACTGGAAGCATTAGACACTTATGTTCCAAGCTATTTTCTGCCTCTATATAACTGAAAAGATTAAAGAACTTAATTACCAAAATTTTAATAATTTATTTAGAATTAGAGAAATATTATGTATGCCAAATATCTTCACGTTCTCTAAAAAGAAGTAATCTAATTGATTATAGCTCTTTAATTGTATTTTATCAATCTGAGGGTATATGTTAACTTTAATTTAGATGGGCTACTCCATTTGCTACAATTATACCTTGCATAATTGTTTTTGTGGTATTTTTTTCTCTAATTTACACTAGATGGTTTGAAAAAGATGAAGAAAAAAAAGGTTGGCATTGCATGTGTATAAAATAGAAAATATACAATATAAAACTATTAGGAAGTATGAATCAATAAAACTATAAAAATTTGAGTCAGATTTTAAGAATGGTGTATATGTGGAGGACAGTCATCAAGGTGACAAGGGGAAAATCATGTCATATGGTAAGTAAAGGGAAAGAATATATCTGGTCTGGAAAATTATAGATTTAAAGGAAAGATAATTAATTCATATACATATATATATGTTTAATATATATGCTTTATATATGAATATGTATGTATAGATATTGCTTGAATTTAATAAATGTAGAAATCTCAGAGTAGAAGTCACAAGTAGCATAGAATAACTAAATTTATAGGAAAGAAAATTTATAGGAAAGCAACTCTTCATATAGCATAGTGTTCTAACAATTGCTTTTATTTATTTGATTTGTTCAAATTTCTTTCTATTGCTTCCCCCCCACCACTCCTGGTTTAAGACAGACCCTATGTTTCTCTCACTGGAATTATTAATATTAAAATGGCCTGTTTACTGACATTCATACCTTTAGTTGCCCAATGCTAATGTTTAGCCATTATTTTGCTGTCAAAAGAAATGTCTGAAATATAATATGAGCATGTTTTTCTCTTTGGAAATCTTCAGTGGTTTCCTTTCACCTGGGATAACATTCAAACCCTTGAACACATTAAAATCCTTTACATTCTAGCAAGAAATACATTTCAGATATCTTCTTTTGTCCTTCCAATCACTCTTTGCACTTTACATGTAAATTTTGGAGACTTGATTATTTGGACTATTATGCACACTCACACTTCTAAACATTTACTGTTTCTATGCTTATTTGAACAACATTTCCTTTTTTATTTAATTACTTGGCAAAAACTCTTTTGGAATCTAGCTCAAATACATATATATAGTTGAACGTGTTGGGGTGACATTGGTTAGCAAAAATCAGATAGGTTCCAGGTGTACAATTCTATACTGCATCGTTGATATGTTGCATTAGGCGTTCACGACCCAGAGTCAGTTCTTTTTCCATCACTATGTACTTGACTCTCACTCCTTCTCCTACTCCTTCCTGCCCCTTCCCCCTTTGCCATCAGGTAACCACTAAACTATTGGCTGTGTCCTTGAGTGTTTGTTTCTTTGTTGCTTTCAGTTTCATATTCCACATATGAGTGAGTCATATGGTTCTTAATTTTTCTCTCTCTGGCTTACTTTGCTCAGTATGCTGATCTCAAGGTCCATCCACTTTGTTACAAATGGCAGTATTTCATCTTTTCTTATAGCTGAGTAATATTCCATTGTGTATATGTGCCACAGCTTCTATATCCAGTCATCTGTCGAAGGGCACTTTGGTTGTTTCCATGTTTTGTCCACTGTGAACAGTGCTGCAATGAACATCGGGGTACATAAGTCTTTGCAGACTAAGGTTTTCAAAATTTGGGGGTAGGTACCCAGAAAGGGGATTGTCGGGTTATATGGTAGCTCCATTCTCAATTTTCTGAGGACCCTCCACACTGCCTTCCACAGTGGTTGTACCAGTTTGCACTCCCACCAGCAGTGTGCGAGAGTTCCTTTTTCTCCACAGCCTCTCCAGCACTTGTTATTCCTTGTCTTGTTGATGATAACTGTCTCAACAGGTGTGAGGGGGTATTGATTTGCATTTCCCTGATAGCTAATGAGGATGAGCATTTTTTCTTATGTCTGTTCGTCATTTGTATGTCTTCATGGGTGAAATGTCTGTTCAGGTCCTCTGCACACTTTTAATTGGGTTGTTTGGTTGTTGTTGTTGTTGTTGAGTCATACTAGTTCTTTATGTATTTTAGATAGTAGACCCTTATCAGATGCAGTGTTTGCAATATTTTCTCCCATTCTATCAAACTAAAAACCTTCTGCAAGCAAAAGAAACCATCAACAAAGCAAAAAGATAGTGAAATATTTATTTAATGAGGTCTTTTCTGACTTTCCTAGAAAGAAGTAGTCTCTTTTGACCATTTCCTGATTTGATTCCATTTTGACACATATAATACTATTATCAAGTTATTTGTTTATTGGTTCATTTCTCAAAGGAGAAAGGGAGCTCTCTGGGAGTTAACACACACAGTATTGATACTGATAACTGCGGCAATACCCAGTGACCGAGACATAGTTGATGCTAAATTTGTCTTTGTTGTTGTTTAGTGTCAAAAATGTAAGTGCTCATGCAGGAAGGAGATGTTGGTTTTTCAAAGATGTTAGAGAAATTGACTTATTTTCATGAGGCTGTCCTTGGAATCTCCTAAGATTATTAGCAAAACACTAAGATTTTATGTTTGCAGAGTAATTTAAAATCAGGTCTCTCTCTCACACACACACAAACATATATGCACAACTGCAATAACAGTAACAAAAGGGTGTCTTCATAGAAAATCATTAGACCATACTAGAGACATAGCATGTTGAAATTTTTTATTCATTATTGCCTTCTGTCTAGTCTTTGATGAAGAAATTATTGAAAAGACAGATGAACATAGTGAAATGCAGTTATTCATTAGATCCTCTTGACTAATTGGTGGGGTAAAACAGAAAATTTTAAAAATCGGAATAACTTCTTCTCCAATAAATAACACAAAAGTTTTGGCCCTATTAAGTTATCTTATTAAACTGAAAAAAGAAACCCTATTCTTTACTGCTTAAGAAAAGAATGGGAACTCTGTAAAATTTCTGTAGAGTGTAAAATATATGCTATACCTCTTGAATGGTAACCAGATCTCTCAGAAATATATAAAATAAGTTTTAAATGTAAAGGGTAAACAGTCTATATTAATTTTTGGCTTCCATTGAAATAAAAGGAAAGCAACATATATTAAGATAAACAGTAATATAAACATTAAAATAAGTGCATAAAAGGTAGAAGTCCATATAGTTAAGATTTAGATAAAATTCAAAATTTAATGTTATTAGAGAGCAATATATTGATATGCCAAAATGTCTACTATATTTTAGTTTTCTGTAGGTCCTCTATTTTATCCTTCTATTTAAAAAATATTTAAATTACATACATTTGAAATAACAATAACAAATAAATGTGTTTCAACTTTGCCTGTGATAGAGGTATATGAACCTGGTGATATAGTTGAGAAAGCCGTACTAACATTTCAAAGGCTATTATCTCCATTGTGACATAATTTATTTTTCTTTATTTAAAGAAGAACAAATAAAGAGTTTGCACAAGAAAAGATGTACAGATGAAGGTGGACAGTAGCATCTTACTTTCTAAATGAGGTCTTTACAACTTAGTTTCCAGATGTTTGTTTCTTCTGCCCATGCTGTCTTGAGGAGAATTTGCTATTGTCTAACAAGGATAATACACTATCTTCTCAAATTTAAAAGCAGGCAAAGCTGCAGTTGGGTATAGTGTGAGTCACTGGCAGACAACGGAAAGTTCCAAGATAATACACTCGGAGCTACTTTGCATTTTGGAGAAAATCGATCACTCTTCATTTTTATTCTTGACAATGGCTCCAAATACTCAAGGTTTGGCTTCCAAATATTCAAGGTTTTAATTTCTTGTCAAAGGATGCAGCCATCAAAAACAGGTATTCCATGCAAAATGATAATTATGTTTTGAACACAAGCCATCTTTTTTCTTTCTGGCATCCTATTCATCTCTCACTGCTCACTATTTTTTACTGTATGTCCTGAATATCTTTCTCTGTCTTCAAGGTGTAATATATTACATTTGACAAGGCACACATGTGGGCTGCTTTTTCCTGATTCTTTATATTCATGGCAGAGAGAATGAATCCCTCTCACTATGTCGGGTTATCTGTACTGGATTTCTAAACATCCTCATCATAAAGCAGCATTGTGAGAACTGCACTTCAACCTTGTTCCCACAAAAACATCACCAAACAGAACATCTACTTGCATCTTTAAAATTCAGATAATTTAAAAATTTCATTACCTGACAATGAAACATTTAAAAGCATGTACTGTTTGTATAATGCATACCATGTTATACTTAATAATCAGATGTTTTGATACATTCAAGTTTATCATAGAGCAAAATGTGCAAACATAAACATCTATTTAGCCTGGAGCAACTGCTGTCTTTTAAACTTCAGATATTTGAATTTTCAAAAATACATATAAGTTCTTGAAGTTTTAGCCTGGTTAAAAACAATGGAGGATGGGTGGGATACGATAAAGTAATGTAAGAGCCACCTTTCAGATGTTAGAAGGGCAGCCAAATAATAGAGGGGGCAGATGCACAGTGTGTCACTTAAAGGAAAAGTGAAAACTAATGAATCTCATTCATAGGTAGATAAACTTCTACACAATGTAAGTAAACAATTTGTCCTATGAAGAAATATGATATAGTATGAGTAATAATCTTCCTGACATTGGCTAATAAGTTTGTTGTCTATCTGTCCTAAATACTTTGTAGAACTTATCAGAATTTAAATTTCTTGAGGACAGTTTTCTGTTTTGTTTTGTTTACTGCTGTCTTATTCCCATTGCCCATGGTAGACAATTAATTTGTCCCATAATAAAAAAAAAATTAAGGACTCTGAACATTTTGATAGAAAATCTTTTAGATTTCCTGAAAAATTCCTTTTTAATTCAGTGTCTTTGCTTATAAGCATAGACTTAAATAGAAAACTAAAAAATTTTGGTGGTATTTTAAAACCAAAAGATTTTTTAAAGGTACTCAGTGTACATTCATGAGGATCTTTGTTTAAATAATGTTCAAAGTTGCTTTCATTTAATTTTTGTTAATATTATCAATGGCTAAATATGATATATAAATGAAGTTCAGGATGGAGGCACTGATTATTGAGACTGATGACTAATTAGGTTATCTCCCTTTCGATGTACCATGTGCAAACCAAATATATATCCAGACAATTTTTACAACAAAATTTTTTGTCAGATTAGCACCATGGAATTAGTATTAGCTGTCTGTTTTTGTGTAACAAATTACTGCAAAATTTAGCAACTTGAAACAATAAATATCTCACACAATTTCCGAGGGCCAGAAATCCAGGAACAGCTTAGCTGGTTGGTTTTGGCTCACAGGGTTGCAGTCAAGCTGTCGTGTGGAACTGCAGTCAGGACTTAGCTCTCAACCAACTCATGTGATTGTTGGCAGGCTTCAGTTTCTCTTCTGTGCTACTTGTTGGTCAAAGGTTGCTGTCCCTTACCACATGGGTTTTTTATAATATGAGGGGAGATGAGATGAGTGAGAGAGACAGAGACAGCGAGAGACGGACAGATAGACAGACAGATTGAGACATAGACAGAGAGAATATCCAAGATTGAAGCTGCAATCTTTTATAACATAATCCCAAAAGTGGAATACTTACATTTTAGGTATTATAACTTTTGTTATTGGTCACATGACCCATCTCTAGAATAGTATGGGAGTGAATCTACACAAAATGTGAATACCAAGAGAAAGGAGTCATTGGGGATATTCTTAGAGGCTGCCTACCTTAGAAATTATTTAATCAAAAATTTGTTAGTTACTTATAGACACTGTGATTGATCACACAATTAAAGGTGGGATTTTGAAACCATGACCATGGGAGGAGTAGGCCAAAATGAATTTTCTCGTTTAGTTGTCTAAATGTATCAAATCCTGTAACTCACATTTATGTGATTTTTTAAAATATTAGTATTAGTTAAAATTTGTTTATATTTCTAAAAATATAAAGAGGAATAAAAGCAATGGCCATTTTCATTGTGTATTGTGATACTGCATTCTTTGAAAGAAATCAAAACTGAAGTAATGGCTACTACAGTGCAGGACGTCAAAACAGCTCCTTTCAAAACAAGACAGTATATAGCAAAAATAGGCCTGTCTTGGCTCTTCATCTAAATGTCCAAATAGTTGAAATATCTAAAGGACTGGTTCTAGAGCTTTATCTTCTGTAATGTGTATATTAGTGTTAAAAATATCACCCCCATGATTATTAATATCATCAATTGAGCAAAAGAATGCTTTTTGCTATGGGTCAGAAGCAAGTTTTTCTTCAAGGTTTCTATTCACATAGAACAATTCATTGGTAATTTTTCTAGAAATACATGTTCTCCTTAAGTAAAATATTCTTGGGAATAATAGCTATAGAATAAAATGCTGGGTTTGTAAAACATTTTGACCTCAGTGGGAACAAAAGTTGCAAGAAAAGTACAAAGTATTATTAGTATCACATTCACAATTTATTCCAATTTCCTTCCAAAATTCTTCTCTTTGTCCTAAAGGGACAGAGTTTCAATACGGAAGAGGCTGGGGCCCTGCTGTTAAGTCTAGCTATGTTCCTGTGGTAAAACCTCCTCTGGGCTCCAAGAAGCATGGGGACCCTTAGATTTCAACAACTAAAATTGTCTCTGACAAATTTAAGAAGGAAAAGGCATTTGCTGAAGGAATGTTGGGTAGCTCAGAGAATCCCTAGGAGGTCTAGAGAATTGGGCTTGGAAATATGGAGCCAACGGTAATTCCAAACTCAACAAAGAGGAGGTGACTAAGGAAACATTTCTAACCCAATTAACATTTTTTTCAGCCTTTGGCATATGTGTCATAACTAAAGAACATAGACTAATGCACGTAAACAGAAAAAATATTTAGACATTCAGTATCCAACATTCACTTGAAAAAACACATTGAACCATGGAGCAGGTATTGATTTAGGTATTGGAAATAGAGTTGTTGAAAAACAAATCAAAGCTCTTGCCCACATAGAGCTTATATTCTAATGAATTTCATCAGTTAGAATCCTGTTGGCACTACTTTTATTAATTTTATTGTAATTTATCAATTGGTAAATGTATTATTGAAATTTTATCAATTATAACTTCAACTACATTCACCTCCTTAGGTTTACTGTGCTCCTCTTATAGTCTCAGTCCTGTGAAGTTGCTGAAAGTTGTAGAAGCCAGATCTCTATCTGGGCTTCTTCAATATGATCCTATATGCCAGACACAGCAAAAAATAAATAAAT
This sequence comes from Lyroderma lyra, assembly GCA_004026885.1. Taxonomy (NCBI): domain Eukaryota; kingdom Metazoa; phylum Chordata; class Mammalia; order Chiroptera; family Megadermatidae; genus Lyroderma; species Lyroderma lyra. The sequence continues at coordinate 45,510 of PVJL010003533.1, forward strand.
AAATTACAGGATCTGATATAAGCATTCAAACCTGTTTTTTTTTATAATAAATGATAAAACCTTAATTGTAGAATTTTCTAATAGTTGTTTTGTAGTATAAAAAGTAGTTAATAGAATAATTATTTTTATTCATCACATGGAAGTTTCTGTAATTGCAAATATCAGTATTACATATACATATATATATATACACACATATATATAATCAGTAGTTTAATAAATTCCATTCTTCAATGAACTAATGAAATGTTCTTCTACATGAACAGTCCCATCTGAATATTATTAGTAGATCCTTTGTAAATTTATAATCATTTTAGCATATGTTAAAGAGGACAGCATGATTCTTTTATCTTTTTATTTACTACAAATTTAACTGAAGTCCATTGGAACCAGATGATTAAAAGCCTTTTAGAAAGGTGGGAGTTGAGGGACAGAAGTTTGTGAGGGCTCTTAAGTGAAAAGAGAAAACTCATATCTGACTCACAATGTTCTCACAGTGAACTCATGCAGAATGTTATTTCTCACAGTGTATCTATTTTTGAAGGACAATTATTTAACAAATCACTGAATTTATGAGACATATGGATGGTTTAGAAAGTGGAAGGAGAGATAAGTTACTCTGGCATGGTGAAAGCGAGATGCCACAGTTTTAAAAAGTATTAATGTAACTTGTAAGAATTTGAAAGTCATTTTGTAAGGCAAGACTTCTTGACCTAAGAGTTACAACACTGGGAGAAGGGAATTTAGAAACATTCCAAAATTTAGTGGTATGCAATCAGAAAAATTTTCCATATAATGCCACCACCCTCCCTTATCCTGTTTTCCTACTTACTTTTTTTGAAAAACTGTTGATCTCAGCAAAGTGAAGCCATTTACTTATGTATTCCCTTTTTTCTGCTCAAGAACATATGTCCACCAATTGTTCTAGCTGATATTTGTATTATCACAAAACATACTGTAATCTCTTTAATTATTGTAACAATGCCATATACTTCTTAAAGTCCCATTTTTTCTTCTGTTACAAGTGTATTTTTTTTGTTCCCTTTTATTACATAACCTATAAAAATGTTGTTTGGGTTCACTCTTGAGCTCACCTTAACATTTCTTTTTGCCCATACAATTTCTCTAAATGTTTTTATATGTGTGCGTGTGTGTATGCTATTTAATTTCTATATATATATATATATATATATATATATATATATATATATATGGAGAGAGAGAGAAAGAGAGAGAGAGAGAGACAGAGAGAGAGACAGAGAGAGACAGAGAGAGAGAGCAGTCCAGAAAAATCTAGCTATAAATGCCACTATTTTTTGTATTACATGTATGGATACTTTCCAGACAGCCCTTGTATGCATAAGAGCATAGGTGTATATAAATTATATTGTATATAGCCAATACTCAGTTCTTATATTACTTGACTTAACAACAGTATTAGAAGACGCAGATTTCTTTGAAATACTTATTTTATTATTTCTCATTACTCTATTAGTTTCCTTCCTTTCTCATTAGCCATTCATCTCCCCAAAGTTTCAGTGGTAGTTTCAATCACCCCTTGGTTTTCTCATTTAGCCTATTACCTTTAAAACCATCTATCTGTTGATGATTTCCAAATGTGTGTCTCCAGCTTAGAGCTTAGTCTTCTCACTGAACTTCTGCATTCCAGATCCATTTGTCTACTTCAGAGTCTTGGATGTCTTTATTTTGTTCTATGTCTGTTAGAGATACAAAAGACTTAAGTTCCAGAGCAACTCCCAACCTTTCCTTCTAAGTTTTCTCCCACATTCTTCTCTACTTCAGTTATGGCAACGCCACCCATCTTAGACCAAAACCTTGAAGTTATAATTGATTCTTTCTTTCCATCACATATATTTGATGCATTGGTAAATACTGTTGACTTTTTCTTCCAAATATATTTTTTAAATGACCATTTTCACACTTCCCTTCTCCTACCCTGGTCCATGCTACCATCATCTCTCACTTGAATTATTTCCAGAGCCCATATTACTTATGCCCTTGTCATTCCTACCCACAATTTATTCTTCTCATCAGCCAGAGCTATCGTTCTAAAATATAAGTAGGATTGTGCCACTTTTCTGATAAAAACATTCTATCTTACTCAGAGTTGATTAAGCCTTTAACAATTGTCAGCAAGCCCACATTTCAGTGGTTTTTGACTCAGGCTACATATTAAAATCACTTTGGGAGATTATAAAAGATACCAGTATTTGGGTCTCATTCTTAGAGAACCTAATTTAACAAATCTTTTATGAGATCTGGGCATAGATATTTTAAAAAATATTTTGTTAGGTAACTATAAAGAACAGTCTGAATTGAGAACAATTGTTTCTCATGATTTGGTCTCACTATATCTTTGAACTAATTTTTTCTAATTCATTCGACTTCAGTCCAATTTGACTTCTATTGTATTTGTAAAACACATTAAACATTTATTTGCTTCAGAGCCTTTTAATTTGCTTAATTTTCCTCCATAAGTTTATTAAATTATGACATTATATATATTTGCCTTATTTATTTTCTGTCACTATCTAATAGAATATAAGCTCTAGGAGGAATGAGAAAGCTTTTCTGTTTCAGTCACTGCTATATTTTCAGCCCCTAGGATAATTCTGTCAATAAACATGTTTTGAATAAATGGTCTTTTTTATCCTATGTAACTCAATGGAAATATGTGAAATACATAAAAGTCTTTTATTTTTGAAGAAGGATGGGCTTAGGGGAAGGGACATGGAAGCATTCTCTTTCTTTTTAAGCAATTCATAAGTTTTATCTATCTATTTATTTATTGGTTTCAGGTGTACAAAATAACATAGTGGTTAGACATTTACACATCTCACAAAGTGATAACCCCAACAGTCTACTGCCCATCTGACTGCATACATAGCTATTAAATACCATTGACTCTTATTCCCTCTGCTGTACTTAATATTTCATGACTATATTTTTAAATTATAGTTGACATTTAATATTATTTTATATTATCTTCAGGTGTACAGCATAGTGGTTAGGTATTTATATAATTTATAAAGTGGTTCCCCAGTAAATCTATACATTGACACTATACATTGTTTTTGCAATGTTATTGACTACATTCCACATTCTATATTTTATATCCCCAGGACTATTTTTTAACTACTAATTTGTACTTTCTAATTTCTTAAACTTTCTCACCCTTCCCCCTCAATACACCTGCCATCTCACAACCATCAGTTTGTTCTCTGTATCTATGAGTTTGTTTTGTTTGTGGAACAATTAGATTTGTGAAATCTAATCTGTTCGTTAGAGTCCACAAATAAGTGAAAGGCAAATAGTATTTGTCTTTCTTAGGCTGACATTTCACTTAGCATAATACACTTGAGGTCCATCCATGGTGTTGCAAGTAGTAAGATTTTATTCTTCTTCAGGGTAGAGTAATACTCCATTGTGTATATGAACACAATTTATTTATTCAATCATCTATTGAATACCAGAAAAACCAAATAATCCAATTAAGGGCAGAGGACCTGAATAGATATTTCTCAAAAGAGGACATAAAAATGGCCAATAGACATGTTAAAACACACTCAACATCACTAATCATCAGAGAAATATGCAAATAAAAACCACAAAGAAATATGACCTCACATCTGTCAGAATGACCATCACCAGTAAATCAACAAATAATAAGTGTTGATGGGATGTCAGAAGAGGGAACACTTGTACACTGTTGGTAGAATTGCAAATTGGTGCAGCCACTACAGAAAACAATATCAAGTTTCTTCAAAAAATTAAAAATAGAACTTCCTTATGACCAGAAATTCCACTTCTGGGTATTTATCCAAAGAAATCCAAAACAATAATTTGAAAAAAAATATGCATTTTTATATTTACTGCAGTGCTATTCACAATTGCCAAGATATGGAAGCATTCTTTTTGATATTTTGATTTGAGTCACCATTTGAATACCCATGTGAAGATGTTCACCAGGAAGATGAAAATATGACTTTGTATTTCATGAGAGAAGACAGTATTTTTGGCACAGTTTTGTTACTTGGCCAATTACAGTTGATGGCTAAAACCATTATGTGGATTATAGCTTCAATAGAGAGTGATGAAAAAGAAAGTTGTAATTGTTTTAGAAAAAAATCACATCCAATCCCAAGAGGTAAAAAGAAAGAGTTGATAAAAGAGACTGAGGAGCTATAAAGCAGTTGAGAGGTAGAGTAGAAGGCTACTGAGAAGAGACCTTTCTGTATGAAATGCCATGATTTACTCTACCACCCTGACCATAGCTCCTCAGTCTCTTTCATTGGTCCCTTGACTTTCTCATAATCACTGAGTGCAAATGCAAGGAATGATCTCACAAGTATTCTTTCTTGCTCTGTTTATGATGCAGCATAAGATAAATGAAGCTTACCACAGGCCCACAGAGGCCTCAATTTCTCTGTGTCAATAATGGACTAATAAATATTCTCCTTCGAATTATTCAGTTTAAGTCTGGGACAGCACCATGTGAATTTAGCCTGTCCTTTAAGTTTCTGTGAGGTAATAATACTGTTTTGTATTCAAAATGGAGTTTAACTGATAATGATAAGCATCTGCAGAGACTTCACAGCACCCTCAGAAGCAGGGAAATGTGTAATGGAAGGTGCTAAAATTGTAATTAGAACAAGGCATCTGTCTCCCAGCTCCTACAGAGCAGCTACTACTAATCAACAGTAGCTTGACTAGACAAAGGCTCACCCATGACGCCTCTGGACATTTTCCCAACCACTAGCAGACTGGATGATGGTGGAGTTTACCCTTGACCAGAAAGAGAGAGAGAGAGAGAGAGAGAGAGAGAGAGAGAGAGAGAGAGAGAGAGAGAGAGAAAGAGAAATATTACTACTTAGGAAATGTAGCAGTTTACTTGAAAAAGGTATTTGGTAGGAGCATGTGCGGATTTACATTTCCACTAAATAGCATGTTTGCAGAACAATCTGGAGGCCAATTATTACTAAAAGTATGGTTCGCCATGTAGCATTTGCAGGCTGGTTACCCAGGACTTTTTATTTTTTCTCCCATATGTTTACTTGCCCTTAGGAATTTTGCTCTCTTTTGGCAGTTTTATCAAGGATGATAAAAAAGATTTAGTGCAATCATATACATTTTCTATCTATTACCAATTCTGATTTAAGCAGCATTTTCCAATGCATAATCTATAAAATACTTCTCTAAGAATCTTCTTGGGGGGATAAGGTGCTTTAATCGAATACATTGGAGAAATGTTACATATTGTATCCTCCTTTTTAGAAATTCACAGTGCACACTAGAGTATTAAAAAGGCTTCTAGCTGTCCTGCAATAAAAACAAACAAACAAACAAACAAACAAACAAACAAAAAAACTGGTTTAAACTCTGTACAACACAGCATTCCCAAACTTATTTCCCTAGAGAGTTTTTCTTTTCCTTTTTATTTTTCAGAACATAAAACAGAGTTAATGTTCCAAGGAAAAGACTTTGGGAAAAGTTAGATTTAATATTTCTTATCATTGACATTTAAATTATACCTAAAATGAAGTACAGAGATTTCCTGAGAATTTCTTTATCTCCATTCTCTGTTACCACTGATAAATGCATGTTATACAATCATTCAGGATAAGTGGGCCAGGATTTCCAGTTCATTCTTCTTCTCAAAAGAATAAAAATATATGTCAATTCTTTTATCATGATGATCAGCCAACTTAAAAGTTGGCTCCTATTCTGATTCAATTTAGCCCAAGCAGACACAGTCCTGGTGTAGTCTATGCCTTCCTCAGGTGGCGATACCCTGAGTCTCAGAGCTCTCCTACCTTCTAAGACAGCCTTCTCCTTCTTTAACTCTTCAAAGTGAAGGATGTCCAGGAGCTGATGGCATTTAGGATAATTTAAGAAGTTAAAAAGTAAGATTCACTCACCAGTGTTTTCAGTTATATGTTTATGTAGAGATTTAAGAATTGGAAATAAATAATGTAGCATATTACCCATTTCTATAAAGAATAAAAGTGTGAATAATTGTAATGTAAAGGATAAAATATTAAACATGTCAGAAAAATAGTGAAAAAATGATCAACAATTACGGAAACATTAGTTAAATGTCTAACTATACATGGTGAAGAGCTAAATAAGATACATATTAAACATTTCTCAAGTATGTAATCCCATTGCCCAAGGAAGAATAAGTCAACATGCAAGGTAAGAAAGCTTGGGGAAGCCCATAGAAATAGTATATGGGACTCCATTAAGGGGGACAGAGAAAAAAGTAAGGAAATGTCACCAAATGATTAAAATGTTTTTATTTTACATTTAAAAATTCTATTATAAAGATATATAATCCTTACTTTTTTGCCTTGTAAAGATTAAGATCAACAGAAATATCTCTGTTTTTCCCAAGTGAGGTGATGTTGGAGTTGCAGAAGGAAAACTTATTCTGATTATTCATTCTTTACATGACCTAGAGGAATAAAATGTTCTAGATATGGTTTGGAGAGTGTGTGTGTGTGTGTGTGTGTGTGTGTGTGTGTGTGTGTTCAGGAGAGTGAGGTGGTGCAGAAGGAAATGGGAGGAAGGAATTTAGTATCTTAGAGATGACTAAAAGATTTGTAAGTAGCGGTGGCTTTGTAAAATGTTGTGTAAGTCTCCTTTCTCAATGTCCTCAAGGGCTTTCAGAAAACAAATAAACAAAAACAATTATTTGCAATGCTTTCTCTCTACAGTTAAATATGTGACCCTATGCAGTAGAGTGGTACACAGTAGAAGAAAGAAAATTGAGACATTTGGCTTCCTCCTAAATATGAAACAATACTAATTAGGCTGAGGAATTTTTAATATTTAACAGACTTAAGGAACAGTAAAAGAGGATTAATGTTTTGATGCAAGAGATACCTTTACAAGGAAAAGTTATCTGTATTATTCTACCTTCAAAGATAAAGATTAATATGTGTTCGAATGCCAAATGTATGTATTTTAATTCATCTTAATTCATATTTATTGATGAAAGGTTTCACAAAGACTGCTTTTAATCTATCGTTCTCACACTACTGGCAGGTGCCTAGCAGTAAAGACTCACGGTGTTAGCTATTTATTCACACTGTCCATGGAATTTAACATCTTTAAAAACAAACCAGTTCTGCATGGCTGACTAGATTGTTGACCATTTTTCCACACACATAATCAATCTCCTCTACACAGAATGGTAACTGTTGTAGTCAATGTTCTCTAGAAAAATAAAAACAATTTTGTGTGTGTGTGTGTGTGTGTGTGTGTGTGTGTGTGTGTATGTGTGTGTGTATAAAGACAGACATACCCAAAATCTCTAGCGTGACCTATTAGGCTGGAAAAAAGAAAACCAGTGTTATAGTTCAAGTCCAGAGGCCATCTGCTTTGGACAAAGAGAAACATAAAGAAAAGGCAAAAAGATGGTGGTGATATAATTGAAGGGAATAACAAAAGCAAGGGAACCTGTCTATAATTAAGGGGAAAAAATTACCAACAGTAAGCCCTGATGGGCATTAAAAACTTTGGAACATGCCACTGAGAGTTTTTTTTCATAGTTGGTATTATGTATTTGAAAAGCAATGCTCAAATTATTTTAGACAAGCACACACATGATGGTCTTACAAATAATGACAAATGAAATTAAAAACAGCTATTTACAGATAAGGAGCCCACACGTACACTGGTAGGCTGCTAGCTCACTTATTTGTTCAAACAACACAACATATGTTCCTTTATTTTCCAATCATACTCCTGGAAGGAGAAATTTTACCATGTTATCCCAGGCTCATAAAAATCCAAAATAAATTCTAGATCTAAGTAAATAGGATTTAGGTGTCATCTTGCCAATAGAAATTGGGATTGTGTGAATTTTTCCATTTCAATAAATGCTGTCAAAAACATTATACCTTGATATTCTTAAACTCAAAAGTCATTTAATGTTTTTGAAGGGACGATATCTGTTGCCTCTAAGGAACATTCTCTGTTCTTCTTTCCCAATCCAACCCTATTCTCCATAGGATATCTATATTATTCTCAAAGTGAGCTATTTTTGTTCCACTTACTTTAAACTCTCCAATAGTTAGGATGTCCACAGCAGGGCCCAGTAGCTATTTGTTCTAAATCCATTCTAAATCCTTCCACCCTAACTGCTGGCACGGCCAGGTCCGGTGCCAATCAGATAGTTCATTGTTCTCGGTAGCTCACACAGCTGCTCATCAAATGCACAGCTGTGGCACTGACCTTTAATAATATTATTCAGAGAATAAGCCTCATTTTATAAAATAGTCATGTCCTCATTTAATATTCCCAAGGATCTTCTATTGGCTTTGTAATTGGAGCTCTATTTTGTTAAACTGTCAAGGAATTTTTTTATCAGCAATCAAATATTATCTTAGTAAAACTTGTATAGGACCTTGTGCAATGCCAACTAATATAACTAGGACCAAAATGGTGTCCCTGCATTATGAAATTCCGGAAAGTAAAACAGAAGGCGCTTAAATGATTCAAGAAAATGTTCATATGCTGTAGTCTCAGCATTTCTGAGGAAATGGACAATTACTAGAAAGTTTGTTTAAAATACGATTTGAAGCAAAATAAAATATGGCCTATTTTAACAAAATAATTTTAGGTAATTGTCTAGGTCATACTTTTAGATATTTGAGGCATATTTTACAAATTTATAAGAATTCTGTGAGTTGATATTTTACTACTCAATAAATACATATTCACAAGGAGATGAGGCCTGGTACTTCTACTCACATTTAAAAAATTATTTTTAAATTATTATACCTTAAAGTTTACTTTACACAGTAGTTGTATGAATTTTAACACAGGCATGGATTTGTGTAACTACTACAATTAGGAGACAGAAATCTTACATCACCCCCAAAACTTCATGCTACCTGGTTATAGCTACATTTTACCCCAGCTTTCTACCTCTAACCCCATCACTGCACTTTTGTGTTTTTTGACAATGTCATATAAATATAATTATTTTAAAAATGTAACCTTTTGAGGCTGGCTTCTTTCGCTTAGCATAACGCCTTTGAGATTTATCAATAGCTTGTTCCTTTTTATTGCTAAGTAGTATTCCATGTATGACTTTGTCACATTTTTTTCCATTTACTCATTGTGAGACATTTGGATTGTTACCAATTTGGGGTAATTATAGAGTTGCTATTAAAATTTTGTGTACAAGTTTTTTTTTGTGAACATATGTTTTCAGATTTCTAGTTTAATACCTAAGAACAGTGATATGTAAGAATATTTTTAACTTTACAGAGCTCTGCCAGATTATTTTGCAGAAGGGTTGTATCATTGCTGGTATGATACTAGCAATGTATGAGAGTTCCTGTTCTGTGTCCTCATCAGTACTGATACTATCAAACAATAGTTTAGTATTATTTAGCTAAGTCATTCTAATCTGTGTGTAATTATATCATATAGTGGTTTTAATTAGCATATCATTAATAGTTAATGATGTTGAACAACTTTTTATGTGCTTATTAGCTATCCATGTAATTTCTTAAATGAAGATTCTGTTCAAGGGCCTTTTTCATTTTTAATTATGTTGTATGTGTTCTTATATTGAGAGTTCTTTATCTAGTTTTAATGCGAGTATTTTAGAATTTGTAGTTTGCAAATGCTGTCTTTCAGTCTGTAGCTTGTATTTTCATTCTCTTAGCAATGTATTTCACAGAGCAAAAGTTTTGAATTTTGATGAGTCATTTTATCAATTTTTTTTTACTTTTGTGGATAGAGCTTTTGGTGTTATATCTAATATCTATTTACCTGATCCCAGGTCATGAAGATATTTTGTTTTCTTTTTCAAAAGTTTTATAGTTTTATGTTTTCCATTTATATCTGTGATCTACTCTGAGTCCTCTTTTTTTGTACAGATATGAGATTTAGGTTGCGATTCTTTTTTTTATTTTGCATATGCAATATTTTGAAAAGAGAATCCTTTTTCTACTAAATTGCTTTTTACACTCTTCTCAAAAGTCAAATGGCCATATTTGTGTGGTTCTATTTCTGGACTTATTACTCTGTTCCATTCATCTATGGGTCTTAACCTCTGCCCTTACCATAGTTTTAATTAATGAAGTCTTAAAATCAGGTAGTATAATTTCTCCAACTTTACTTGGTCATTCAAAGTTGTTTTAGCTACTCTAGTTTCTTTTATTTTCCATATAAGTTTTAGGATCAGCTTGTCTATGTCTACAAACAAATTCTTCAAGGGTTTTTCATAGGAATTACATCAAACCTATTGATGATTTGGGGAAGAATTCACCTTTTTACTATGTTAAGTCTTTTATTTCCATAAACATGGTAGGTTTCTTTCTTTACTTAAATGTTCTTCGATTCCTGTGTCAGTGTTTTGTAGTTTTAGCATATGGATCCTATATGTGTTTTGTTAAATTTGTATGTTATTGGAGGAGGTGATTGAGAGGACGTGACTGCTGATTGACCTGTGAGCTGGACCTGGGGAACTGAAGGCTTCTCACTCTGTCCCCTGTCCTTAGAATGTACACTCTGCTTGTCTTCCCTTCACTAGAAGCTGCTTGTAGGACACAGCTTTGACATTGTATTGTGATGTTGAGACCATTTGGATGGTGTACGTGACTGAACCCAGTTAAGGCCTCTATATAAACTTCAACATTACGGAGGGCTGATTCAGAGATCTACTTCTCTCGTCAAGATAAGCTCTATATGCAATAAGTTTCTTTGCTTATTAAACCTGCCTCACCTTCCAATCTGGAGTGGTCTGCCTCTTTCTTCACTATCTTTTTGCCCTCTGTGTATGGAACTAGGTTTCGGAAGTCCCAAGGTTGTAAACTAACATATGGGTAAAATTCTGCGGGATTGGGATGAGGTCAGGTGTTGCTTGTTAAGTATTTCAAGCCCAGAAAGATGAGTTAATTCTTGAAGGAAATTATATTGAACTTCTATCAAATTAAGCTGCTTTGATTCGGCAAGCCACAAAGTTAAAAACAAGGATATCAGAAAATTTTTTGGAAGGTATCTATGTTTCTGAAAGAGGAACATTCCAGCAGGCTGATGAATAAGCTCTGAGGTATCCAGCTACAGATATACCAAGATGTCAAATGATTCCTCAGACTTATTTATGATATTTTAAAGATGCAATGAACCTGGTGTATTCAAAAAAAGATTTAGTTTCCTCATGTATAAAACAGAAATAATAAAAGTATCTACTTAATAAAGCTGTTGTAAAATTAAATAAGATAAAATATATAAAATATATGACACTATTTGAGAATAGTTAGTATTTAAATATTATGTTAGCTATTACTTGTTGATTTAATAACAAAAATTCAAACTTTCTAAATTTTATGTCTTTCTCAATATTTCTATGTCAAAGCACTTTAAGACAATTAAAGGCAAATTGAAAAAATTATCTAGTAATCTGAGAAAGGATCAGTGCTATTCACATATAAAAATGTCTTATATGTGAGTAGACACAAAAATGACACGTGAAAATACCAGTAACAAAAATTACAATTTTAATGGATAATAAACATATAAAATTAACATTGTAATTAAAACAAAATTTCAAATTATAAAGTAGAATGGAGGTTGTCAGAGGTTGGGGGATGGAAGAAATGGGGAGATATTGTTCAAAGGGTATAAATTTTTAGTTTTAGGATGAATAATTTTTGTGGATCTAAAGTACAGTATGGTGATTAAAGTTAATAATATTGTATTGTATACTTGAAACTTGCTAAGAGAGTAAATCTTAGATGTTCTTATCACAAATAAATTGATAACTATGTGAAGTGATAAAGTGTTAATTAGCTTGATTGTGATGATTATTTCACAATATATACCGATCAAATCACCTTGTAAACCTTAAACATATGCAATTTTATTTGTCAATTATATCTCAATAAGCTGGGGAAAAAACCTAAAAACAAAACAAAATAAAAATAACAGAATTTTTGAAAAAACATTGATATGGTACAATATGTTGCTTACCAAATTAGTAAAGGTAAAAGTAAATGGCATGCTAACAACATGTGGAAATAAACAATTGAAAATCCACAAAAAATAAGACCACTTAGATCCCATACTAACAATAAATTAGCAGATAGATATTATTATTATTATTATTATGGATACTATGGATTGTATTCGATTTGCAGATACAGCCTTCCAGCCTACACTGCCATGCTATAACTACAATGATTGGGTCACCTCTTGTCAATGCCTAGCACAACACTCGTTATATAGGAGGTATTTAAAAAGAACTTTTGAGCCTACAATGTTTATATATAGTATTTATTAAATAGAGTTATATTATTTAATTCAATATAGTTTTTATAAAATAAGCCAATAAAGTGCTATGTCCTTGTACAATGACGGAAGACTTGCATACTTTCTTGGTGCAAGTATAGATGATAAACTTTGTGGCAAAGCAGATGATGATCAGAGAAATAGAGAAAATGATACATGAGAGCTACGACACATTAATAGATGTTTTTACAAAATAAAAGTGAGGTTTTCTCCTAGCACGCTTTAAGAAATTAAATTTCTAATTTCATAACTAATCTATTTTGCATGTGTAGCATGATTGCAAACTGTTTCCTGTAAAGAGAGAAAAAATGACTTGCATTTCTATGTCATGTATATTGGTCTACTAATAGATCTATCTTGCATTTTTTTTTCTCAAAAGTTTTATATCAGCATTTCTATAAATGGTAGAGGCTATACAGAGGCATAAAAAGTATTCAGCTAAAACTGTTGCAAATGAATTTACTGACCATAAACTCTATTGATTGGGTCTTCTGAATTTATAAATCAAATTTCCTCCATAAACTCATTCAAATTAAAAAGGTAGAAACATGTGTAAATTCCCACCATATAATTTGCTTTCAGTTTTTTCTCTACATGTTCCTAAATAATTTTTGAAATATGTGAGCTTTTGGGGGAAATTCAGATCACGAAAACTCGATGTTTTCTCCTCAAAACATTATTTGTATAAATTTTAGTTACATTAAAGTCGTGGTTTTATATTAAGTAAATTTAACAAATACATAGTTTTTATTTCAGGGGTTTTAGAAGAATTAGTACTATCCTCATTTATTTTGTTTGTTCTGAGTAGCATATTCTCTGGTTCTCAGATAATATTTTATGACCATATGGTGACTCATTTTAAAGACTGCATGGCAATTGAAGTGACAATGGTATCACCTTATAATTCCTACCAGAAATTAAAAAGTGAAAAATTAAATCTTAGGAGTTTTTTAAAATAAATCTTGGCATCTCATTTAAAATAAAATTTAAAACCCCCTTAACTATGTAGGTGAGTTTTTTATGTTTTGTTTTATTACTTCAGCATTATTTAGACAGGACTATTATTAAACTCTTATTTTCCTCAAAAATTAAAACAAACAAAAATACTAAGTTTACTATGCTTTTACACAAAAAGGAATATAGTGTGGAGGAAGAAGTCCTAGTTCTAAAGTCAAAAGAACTGAAGTTCAAGTCCAGGCTCTGTCACTTTCTAAGTAGAATACCTTAATTCACTCCATCTCCCTGAATCTCAGTTTTTTCAACCATAAAACAGTGTTTCAGCACATGCTTTTCTTATGTCACAGTTTGATGGTAAATATCAGATCAATTGAAATTATGCATAATAACTAACATTAACGGGACCATTTACTGCGATAAATATTTTTTCAGATATGCAATCATTTTAAATACTCTCAACAACACTATGAGGTATGTATTATGTTTTATTTCATTTTATTAGTGAAGAAAGTCAGCCTAAGAGAGTAAAAATTAAACAATATTTTCCAGGTCACATAAAAATGGTGGCGCCAAGGCTAGTTTTCAAGTTTTGTTATGTAGTTTATGTTCTTGACATTTGCACTGGCTGAGAGGATTTGCACACTGAAGCTTCCATGCTTAACAGGTTAAAAATGGTCTGAATGAAGAGATTCAAGTTGACAGCTATTTTCATTAAATAATGTTATAATAGAATTAAAAAAGAACATCGGGGAGTCAAATGAATTTGGTTCTTTCCTTATCTTGGACAAGGCACTCTCTTACCTTTGGTTTCTGTTAGTAAAAAATAGAGAGTTATTAATAGATAACTTTTTCTAAATTCAGTTAATGCACTAGATTGAAGAGATAGAATTTATCGATTTTTTTAAGGATAAATTTTAAGGCAATAACTTGATTTTAGTCATATCTTAGAACAGGGTGACCAAATGTCCCAATTTGCCCAGCATCCAGGGAGTTCCTCAGCGTGGGACTTTGAATGCTGAAACTTGACGTAGTCCCAGGATGAGTTGGTCACTATACTTATAAGCTTAAAATCAATCTTCTTTTATAGGTTCAGGCTTAATTTCCACCACATCACATATCCTTTAACTCCCTTCCAGTTGATCTAAAAGGCACTGCCCCATATTTATTGCACTCTGCCAAAAGAGAATTTTTAGTGGAATTCTGACCCACACATATTTGCGTAATCCAGCACTAAACTGCAATCAACAAGCAAAAAATCGAAGTCCTGCTGAATTTTATAACATCCACGTTAGTTTTCTGCCTGCAAGCAAGAAAAACTAATTCAAGACAGCATAAACAGTAAAAACAATTCCTTTATTATCATGAAATAGGGCATCTCATGGAAGCCAATGCAATTGGAAGTGCCATTGAATTTCGGAATGAATTGGAATCAGGGACAAGAAGACTCCTTTTGTTATTCACTTGCTCTTCCTTTTTGTATTTCCTTCCAACTTCCCCTTCACAGCCTTATGATTCTCAAGTTCACATGGTTAAAAAAATGACAAGTACAGCTAAGAGGTGAATGTATTATGGGTTAGATGACAGAGCTTAAAAGGAATTGTCTCTTTTGGTCCCAGTTTCAAATTCTTAGCAAAGAGACTTAGATTGTAGGCTCAGTCATTTCACCGAAACCAGAGTGCAAGTTCATGTTGTGGGAAAAAGACTGCCAAGAATTACTCCTGCATCCAAGTAGTCATGCTCTGGTAGGGGCAGTTCCCAGAAACAGGAAAGGCTGGGTAGATAATATATATGCCATCCAATACGCTGTCTTACTTAGCTTGCAGTGCAGAAAATAACACACACACACGTTTGCTGAAAAATAAATTGTTAAAAACATAACTGTAGGTTCATTTCTGATGGTAAACAAGAAGTTACCTGGGTTTCTCCTGACTTCAACTTGAAGTCATTTTTTTTAATTAAAAATTCTGGTGAAGAGTTATGTTGCATAGACCCACAAAGGATTCAACACTATCAGTTGTAGTAATTCTGGAAAAAAACAAAAAAGAACCTCCATTTTTGTCCAGAAAGTTACTTCATGAATAGAATATTTCAACTTACAAATAATAAAAAGAATGTTAAGATACTCTAAGTTAAAGTTATTGACTGAGGTATTTAATTTACTTTGATTATTTCAGAAGAAGTGGAAGATGGAGAAAGCACTATCATGCCACCAATAACTTGAAATCCTATCTCTAGGGTCAACTTCATCAAAAAGTCTTTTCTGACAAGTCCAGCTCATTCTGTTCTTTCCTTTCTCTGAATGTGTTTATATTTAGAGCTTGTACCATTGCATATTACTTGACTATAATTTGATTCTAGTAAGGTCTTGTTGTTATCCTAGTGAGGATATAAAGTCTTTGAGATGAGGGTCAATATCTCTATATTCAGGAATATCTTTCCTTTTTATGTTGATCTTTTTTTTTCCTCCCAGGCTCCTTTCTTGCGATCTCTCTTTCACCATTTATGGAACAGAAAATAAACTTATGGAATTATAACTTTCCATAGGCCAGATGTTGCAACAGACACAAAGAATAAGAACAAATATTTGTTGAGTGGTTATTCATGTATCTGGGAACTTTCTAAATATCTTTCATTGATTGGCTTATTCAATCCTCGTAGAAACCTATGGTGTACATGTAATTATTCTCTTCATCTTAAAGTTGAATAACCTGGGAAACAGGGTTTAGTAACCAACTCAAATCACCAAGTAATAGGGGCTTTCAAAATTTGGCATACTATTAATCACTACGTAATATGACATTGCTACACTTGAGAAAATTTTAGTCTAAAAATTAGGAATGTAAATTATAAGACAAGTTCTCTAGTAATTTTATTCTCTACTCTACTCCTACATCCCATATTGCTTAGTGGCTAATTTGAGCTATAGATATTGTTGGATTCCAGTAAATATTTTTTGATGGATTACTACTTTAAAATAAGAATATATAGTCATTAAATTGTATTAATCTGAAATTTGTTTTCTTTGATCTGATCCTCTATTATAAAAGTTTGTTTTTTGTACTTAAAAATCTTATACAGTTTAAATCCTGACATACTGTGTTTCATTGCTGATATCTGACTAATTTACTAATCTAGAGATGAAATAGAAATTATTCATCTCCTGTAAAAAATTTGTGTATACAAGAATTCATTTTAACCTAGCTAGATCATAGGACATAAAGAAACAAGGGGAGTTCCCTGGTGGTGTAGTGGCTTAAGGCTTTGGCGCTGGCACTGTCAGCGCTGCGGCCTGGGTTCGATTCCCAGTCAGGGAGCTACCCACATACCAAAAAAGCAAAAAAAAAAAAAAAAAAAAAAAAAAAAAAAAAAAAAAAAAAAAAAAAAAAAAAAAAAAAAAAAAGGAAATAAGAAACAAGGTACATTTTCCTGTGAGGTCAGGGGAGCATGCATTCTCCAGAAAGAACAATCAATGACTAATTGAGTAATCAAGTTAATACAAATATATTTACATTATACATAAATTTAAACCATATTTTCTAGTACATACATAAAAATATCATATTAGGCTTGTAAAATCAAGACATGGAATTTACTAAGTGAACAAGGGTAACATTTAAAGTAGAGAAATTTTATTTTACTGAGATTTTATTTCTTTGCATAAAGTATCTGCCATTTTATATGTGTTACCTTTCGATAATACCTAGATATTCTATGAACTTCTAAGATCAGTTATTTGAGTTTGTGGCATTTAAAATACAGACAATGGGGACTTGTGGTAAATTGTACTGAATTCATGTTAAGGCTTTATTAACCTCCTTTAATAAAAAAAAAAGAACCAACCAAAACACAAAACAACAGTAACCCCAGTAAAATTAAGGACATCTATTTAAAAGGAGACAAGTTGTTTAAAGTGCAATGTTCTACTAAGTCAAGACTTGTGTTTTTAAAAATTAAATGATAATGAAGAGCCAACCATTTGGTATGGAACCATAGACTGATGAGTCTTACTAACTGCTTCATATGAAACTGAAACCCTCATCCTCACAGAAAGGAAAAAAACATGACCAAATAAAGTGCACTGAAGTTCTTACAACAAAGACAGCTGGCTGTGCTCAGTCAGAATAGGTGTACTCACTGAAGAGGGTGGAGAAAGGTAAAATATTCTAATGGTTCCAATTAATATTTCTCTTGGTACAAGGGCAAACATCAACAGTGAAGCTTATATAGACAATTTACAGTACTGTGGAGGTCCAGAATTCTCTACCTTGTTTGCAGAAGAGATCTATGGAAAAAGAAGAAGCAGAGAATCATCAAATGCTACCTTTTGAGGGGCAACAGGGGGATTATTTTGCTCAAGGGTAAGCTGGAACTCAGAAAGACCAAGTTATTTGCTCAAGTTCACAAAACTTATAAGAGAAGGTACTCCTTTTATTCCAACTCAAATAGAGTCTTTTCTATTACATGTGTATCTTGTATATCTCATGTGATCCTATTAGCAAGTGATAAACCGCCTTCCCTGTCCTCAACCCTTTAAATTCCTTTAACTGCAAGTAACTTATTTTGTGATTCTAGGACAAGGGCCTATAAATATTGCTTAAACTCCTCAAGTTCTGTAAGCTAATCAGTTAAACCATTACCTTTTTTAAGCAAAAGAGAATAGTTGTTATTTTAGTTATTGTAGACATAAGATGCTCTACATAATTATTTATTCTAGAATTGCCCTACCCAGTTATGCAGTGGCAAAAACATAAAAGTGAACATAATGTTTTCTCTTTGAAGCTTAATGTCTGTAGGGAAGATAATTAAGATGTTGAATTCTTCAGACATAAAGTCCTTGACTAGTTATGGGATTATATTCAAGATAATTTCCCAGCATTGACTCTAAGTTGGGTGCAAGTAGTGTGTAGATGTGCATTCTGAGATCTTCATGACTTCCCAATCTGACTCCACTCTAACTTTTCAACTTGTTATCTAACTTTATGACTCAAAATCCACTCAAAGAATCTAAGTGCTGGAGATATTTTACATTACTTAATGTGCTATTTTATGTACTAAGTCTTGTGCTAACCACATTACATGCATTATCCCACTGCATATTCAGTGTAGCCCTGTAAGTTAGATAACTTTCTATTTCTTATTTTCAGACATAGTTGTTTGGATGCAGGATTTATACAACATTTAGTGTGTAGGAGAGAGAACAAAAATTTCCTCTGACCCTTCTAATTTCTTCTGTCTGGTCTAATCAAATTAACATGTGACAGACTAACAGGAGAAAATGGCCAAATTTATTATGTATGTACATATAGGGGTTCCATAAGATTATAGGACCCAAGGACAAATCGGGCAGTTGAGGCATATGTGACGTTTTTAGCTAAGGAGAAAGTGAGTAGTGGTTTGAACATTAAAGGGAAGGTAGGCAATTCATAGGTAGATGAGAAGAAACAAATAGTTGGTAAACAAATTCCTGCTGGGCCATCCAAACACATTTGGACACAGAGAATTCTAACAGATTTGATTTTGTTCCTTCATGTCTGCCACACTTAGTTAACTTACTAAAATATAGTTATCTTTGATGATAGCTCCCTTCCTGGAGCAAAATTTTCTGTCTCAATTCCTTTAGGCAGGTAAGGGGGAGGTAAAGGCTATCCTTGAGGCTTTTGTTTCTAAAAAATAGCAAGTTTAATCAATATTCCAAAAGGCATGTTTTTAGGGTGGCAAACTCTGCTGTTCCTTAGTAATAAGTGGAAGAAGCAACATTGGCACCCATGTTTATCTGAATCCAGTGTGCCTGCACTTAATCACTAAACTACACTGGAGTATAAATTACTTTTTTAAGTCTTATTTTCAGATGCATGAGGCACTGTTATGCCCCCATGTCCTTAGTTATACTAATCTTTAGATTTCAGTTGACCAATATTCAGTCTGACATTTTCTACTACTTAAAATAACTACATTTTAAAACTCTCACCACTGTCAATTTTTATATAAAAATCTACTTGGCTGTTTCTAATTAGCATTAATCATATTCACTTCTGAAATTCTCATGTAATGTTATGCAATTTATGAGAGTCTGCATGGCTATACATCCATTTATAAATTACTTAATGGTAGGACTGAAATTTACTTGTCCTTGAATTTCCATGACCTAAATCAGCATGTAGAAATAGATATGGACTCAATATAAATTGAATTAATTGAACAAAAGCCTGTCCTAGAACATATTTTATAACCTTTTCCTTATTTATATTTCTTTTGGTGTTGCATCTGAAAACAAAACAAAACAACCACAACCACAACAACAAAACAGCTTTGTTTCAAAGCAAGCTATTAATATTTATTTCCCTTTGGTAGAAAAATATTCTATCTTTTGTTTTCCTTAAAATTTTTATTTTCCATGTTAAATCCTAAACATAAAATTCCATATAAAGAATGAACCAAATATAAACAATTAGATATTCAAAAGAATGTGAGAACATGTGTATTTTGTCTTGTGAGTGTGAGTGTGTATCATGAGAGAATTACCTCTTAGGAACCAGAGATATCTTTAGATATGCTGATCACCACCCATACCTCCCAAGAAAGACCTTTTTGTCCTACTGCCAGTTTCTGATTTTATGATGGGTATGAAACGACAAGATGCCATTATAATTTTGTTTACTGTCATCGTCTTTATGGTATTTGATGCATATGTCAAACAGTAAAGTGCATAACAAGCTTTAAGAAATAGAACATTTGTTTTATGAGGTAAATGTTGACTATTTTTTATTTTGTTAAGGGAACTCCTGGAATACTTCAGAAGGTGAAATTCTTTTATGGAGTCTGCTAAGCATTTAATTTTCTAATCTTTTACTCCTTATAAAGCTAAGTTAGAGTATGCCCAGTTTTTCAAATATTTTACCCAAAAGAGTAACAGTAATTATTCAGAAGACCAGTTTGGCAGCAAATCAAATGCACCAACTTTTAGGTTGTATTTGAAATTTGATATGGACTATATATCCGAAATAGCCAAAGCTAGTCCAACAGGTCCAAATCTAATCAAATTTATTCTTGGTTCTCAACACTATTGACCTGTGCTTACCAAGAGAAGTATGGCTCTATGTTGATGCTGTCAAACACTGAAATATCGGTAAAGTATTTCATGAGATAATTTAACAAGTGTGTCTCTATGAGCTGGCAAATACACTAATGTGTTAAAGCATTTTAGAAGTCATTAAGGGCAACATCAAGATGCTTCTTGGTGAGATGCAATATTATTTGAAAACATGATCACACTGTCCATATATTAGTTTTGTTAGAAAGCATAATCCAGTTCAGATAGATTTAATACAGAAATTAAAATAAAAAATTACTATGGAAACCTAGGGTTAGTAAGTTATTGTTACCCTAAACCTAAAATTGTGAAATTGTGAAAAAATTGTGAAATAGTGAAAACTGAAACCTTTGCAATGGGGGCTCTGGACAGGAGTAGACCGAATCTTAGTCATGGAGGGATACAGCCTGTGCCCAAAACGCAGGGCAGGTAAGGGTAGGAGCAGGGGCGATATATACCCAGACTTTTTCTGCTTTTGCTCTCGGATCTTCTCCTTGTGCCTGCCCTGGAAAAAATTCTAAGGAGTTTGAATAACCAATTGTGTAAGAGTCAGCTTCTTGAAGTACAGGAACAGAAAAGGGCAGATAATCAATCTGAGAAAAGATGATGGTAACAAAATAGAACCTGCACATTCTCTGGTCAATGTTAAGTATGATAAAAATACATATAGAAAGGGAAAGCCCAAATTTATACCAGGAAAAAATCAAAATGAACTTCTCCATGGAGCAGAAATTGAATAGTAATACAAAGAATTGAACAGCAATGAAGGTGTGAGCCAACTACTAGTAGTTTTATTCCTGGGGTGAGCGTGATCAGAAAATGTCTACTGCCTTCATCAGAGAAGAGGGCTAGATCTTAAATTAGTGTTATGGGTATTATGTTTCTCAAAGGGACAGTTAAAAATTTGCTGAGAGAGAGCCTTGGCAATCTGCAAATGACCGAAGTTCAAAATGAGAAAATCTTAACAAATATTATGAAAAAAATACTATTAAGGAAGATGGTGATTATCAATAATAAAAATAATTTCAATGCATATTCAAATTGCTTTATGTTAGAATTTGCATAATAATTGAATGAAAGTACAGTTAAAACAGTGTTAGAAATAGTAATACATTGTAAAAAAAATGAATATATAAACCAAAAATTGAGAAATAAAAAAATAGGTCAATAAAGTATTGTATATATGTATATATTTAGGTATTTAAAACTCTGTAGATTTATAAACGCTATACAATATAGTTTGTAAAAGAGAATAGGTAAATTTGAAGGTAATATTGTGGCATTCTTTCTAAGGCATAAAGATATGTATGTGTGTATGCACACAGAAATTAAGAGGTGTTGAGTCCAGATTGAGAGCCCCAATACAAATGAATGAGAGTTGCAGAGATGGGAAATAGAAAAAAATACCAGAAAAGCCATAGCTAAAGAGATAGCAGTTGAAAAAATTTTAGAATTGAATAAAGTGCTGAATCTTCAGATGAAAGTGCATGCTAATAACCACATAATTCAATATAAATAAATAAATCTGTTCTCATTACATTGAAGCAAAACTGCAAACCTCAAGGATTAAAAGACAATCTTAAAACCTACCACAATCATTTCCTATTAATGAATGCCAAGTAGAATATCAGCAGACTTTTACTGGTAACAACATATGTTGGAAAACAGCAGTTATACCTACAAGTTTTGGGGAAAAACCAGAAATTTTACTTTATCAAAATTAGCTTTCAAATAGGAGACATCCAAGATGGAGGAATAGATAAATGTTGTACCTGCTTCCTTCCATGAACATTTGAAAATTACAACAAAATTATGGAACAATCAACCTGGAGAGACATCTGAAGTCTAGCTGAACAGAAGTTTTATAACTAAGGATACAAAGAAAAAGCCACATCCAGACTGGTAGGAGGGGTGGAGATGTAAAAAGGGCTAGCCCCAAAACTCCATGTGGTGGTTAAGAATTAGGAGGGATATCTTGGCCATGGAGGTTTCCCTCAGAGAAGCAAGGGACACATATGAGTCTCCCAGCCCAAAGTGCTGGTGCCAGAAGAGAAGCCCCCACAACACCTGGCTGTGAAAAACAGTGGGGATTCTAAACACCCAGGTGAGATAGAAGACTGCAGTAAACCCAGACATCCATTTAAAGCCTGTGCACAGACTCACAGACATTTACCCCAGGCTACTGACTCACAGGGACTCTGCCTCACCCAACTCAGCCAAGCCAGAGGCACTTTCTTGGCAAGCAGCCAGCCCCACTCAAATTGCAATCTTTTTGGAAAAATAACAAAGTTCATGGGCCCCAGGTGGGTGGCAACTGGCCTCCATGTGCTCTGAGACTTTTGCTGAGTATCTGAAGGCTCAGCACTGGTACCAAAACAGAATCTACATTAACTTGGTGACCACAACTTATCTAATCCTAGTGACTCCTTAAGATCCTGCCTCACCCAACTTGCATATCATACAAGGCTTTATCAGTGGCTAAACCTTAAGTAAGCCAGCAAGTGGCAGCAGCCCTCAGAGTGTACTGGTATGTTGTAGAGCCATATCAGGTCATGTACTGGTGGCAGATGTCCTCGATTGGCAGCGTGGCCTCTTCCATGTGCCTCTAGATTTACCACAGGCAGCACACAACTGCAGATCATTTTGTAGCTTCTACCAGGTAGTGCCCAGCCAGTCTCCAGCAGTAGATGACATGGGCCGGCACCAGAGCTCCTCCCAAGAAGCTCCAGAATGGATATACTTTAAGTTTGGCTTTAGAAAACAACAGAGCCCCACACAATTAGCCCCACAAGTGTTACACAAAAGGGCATTACCAACAGGCACCAGAGTCAGATGGGACAAATCCCATTCCATAGGGTAAGTCCCCCACACAGTGACCTGTAAGCTGTGGACCTGGCAAAACCCCACACCCACTCACCCACACTGATGTGCCAATTGCTATCAAGGGTCAACTATAACAGGAGTGCACACACAATCCACACAAGAGACACCCCTGGAGCACCCAGAGTAGGTAACCAGAAAGACTGTGCTAGGGCCACACAGGGCACCTGCCACATAAGGCCACTCGGCCAAGACTGGGAGACATAGAAGATCTACCTAAAACATAGAAATAAATGCAGAGAGGCAGACAAAATAAAGAAACAAAATGTATCCCAAATGAAAGAACAAAAGAAAACTCCAGTAAAAGAACTAAATGAAATGGAAGCAAACAACCTACCAGATAGAGAGTTTGAAACAATAGTTATAAGCATTCAAGGAACTTAGTAAGAACTTTAACAAAGAGAGAGCAAGCATAAAAAAGGGCATAGAAACCATAAAAAAGAACCAGTCAGAAGTGAAGAATACAATAACTAAAATAAAGAATGTACCAGTAGACTAGATGAAGCAGAGGATCAAATCATCAATTTGGAAGCAAAGTAGCAGAAATTATCCAGTCAGAACAACAAAAAGAAAAAATCCAAAAAAGTGAGGATAGTTTGAGACTTCTTGGATACCATCAAGTATGACAACATTCACATCATAGGGGTACCAGAAGGAGAAATAAGATAGCAAGGGATTGAGAATCTATTTGAAGAAATAGTTACTGAAAACTTTCCTAACCTGGTGAAGGAAGTAAATATACAACTTCAAGAAGTGCAGAGTCCCAAACTAGATAAACCCCAAGAGGCACACAGCAACACACATTATAAATGAAATGTCAAGGATTTATGACAAAGAGAAAATCCTAAAAGCAGCAAGAGAAAGGGAACTAGTAACTTACAAGAGAGCTCCCGGAAGATTGTCAGCTAAGTTCTTAACCAAAACTCTGCAGGCCAGTTGGTCTGGCACAAAATATTTAAAGTGATGAAAAGCAAGGATCTACAGCTAAGGGTACTCTGCAGCAAGGCTAGCATTTAAAATTGAAGGACAGATAAAGAGTTTCCCAGACAAGTAAAAGCTAAAGGAGTTCATCACCACCAAATCAGCACGACAAAGAATGTTAGGGGGACTATTTTAAGATAAAAAAAAGGTCATAATTATAAATAATAAAATGTCAATAGCTGCATATCTATCAACACTACGTTCAATGTAAATGAATTTAATATTCCAATCAATAGACATAGAAGGAGTGCATGGATAAGAAAACAAATCCTTACATATGTTACCTAAAAGAGACACACTTCAGATTGAAAGACACCCATAGACTGAAAGTAAAGGGATAGGAAAAGATACTTAGTGAAAACAGAAAAAAAAAAGCTGGGGTAGAAATACTCATACCAGACAAAATAGACTTTAAAACAATAACTATAACAAAAAATAAAGAAGGACCCTGTAATCCCACTTCTGGATATTTATCCAAAGAAACCCAAAATGCTACTTTGAGGCAACACGTGAATCCACATGCTCACAGCAGCATTGTTTACAATGGCCAAGAGATGGAGGCAGCCTGGATGTCGATAGATATATGAATGAATAAAGAGAAGGTGGTACATGTATACAATGGAATATTGCTTGGCCATGGAAGGGAACAGTTTCTTGCCATCTGTGGCAGCATGGATGAGCCTGGAGGGTATTGTGTTGAGTGGAGCTTCAGACAGAGAAGGACAGATGCAATGTGAAATTTAAAGAACAAAATAAACAAACAAAGCAGAAATGAACTCATAAATACAGAAAACACTTTAATGGGCCAAGGGTTGGGGGTGTAGATGAATAAAGGGAAAGGATTAAAAATTTGGTTGTTATAAAGTAGTTATGAGGATATAAGGTATAGCATAAGGAATATAGTCAATAATATTGCAATAACTATGTATGGTGTCAGAAGGGTAATAGATAGATGGGAGGGGGTGGGGTGAAAAAGGTGAGGGAATTAAAAGTACAATCTGGTAGTTGCAAAATTGTCATAGGGATGTAAAGAAAAGCACAGAGAATATAATTAATTATTTGGAAATAACTATTACTTTAAATTATATAAATGTCAAACCACTTAGCTGTACACCTGAAATTAATATAAAATAATATTAAATGTCAAGGTAATTGAAAAATTAAATAAGACATAATAAAGTTAAAAGGAATAAGAGGTCCAAATTTCCAGGTGTAAAACAAATAAGTCATGGGGATGTAATATACAGCATAGGAAATATAGGCAATAATATTGTGATGGCATAGTACAGTGTCAGATGGTTGCTGGACTTACTATGGTGATTGCTTCTTTAGATATATAAATGTTGAATAACTATTGTGTATCTCTGAAATTAACATAATATTACATGTTAGCTATATTTTTAATAAAAATCTTTTAAAAAATTAGCATTGAATAGAGTAAAAACATTAAAAAGTATTTTAGATGTTTCAAAGATTAAGAAAACTTACTGTACACAGACTATCACTGAAATAATTATTAAAGGACTTTTTTTTCTAATCAAAAATAGCAAGTAAAGTAGTCAGGAAGAGGCTTTCGGAGTTTACTTGTGTAGGCAAGTTCCATTTGATATTTTTTACCTTTTTTGCATCTTGCCATACATAGTACTTGTCAAACAGCTCTCTAAAAGACCCAGAAGGGTCTTAGGGCTTGGTAGACACACTAAACACATGTTTATTATAGTAGTTGAACAAATTCTGTGTAATAGTGCTTTCTGACAATTTTATAGACAATGCACCATGTAATTCAGAAAGATCTGTAAAACAAAACAAACCATTCTATCTTTTCTCTGTCATAACATATGATTCACAGTTTTTATTAATGTAAAAATTGTGCAAGGTATGGAAAAATCTCTTTTCTACTTTATTATAGAAGTCATTGCAGCTGAAATGACTATACAATTGAAAACAGTGCACCTAGGGGTAGAATTCGTTGGAATTTGGTGACAGGGAAATAAATTTGTTGAATCAAGTAGCAGACAGTAGGTTGTAAAGTTGCCATAAAGATTAATTATAGAAATCTATGAAGCAGCAGAAAAACAGCAAACTATGTCACACAGACATTTAGATTCTGTTAGCGAACAACACGTTACGCAATCCCCTGATTTCTGTTGTCTAAGCTGCTCTTCCTTTTTCTGGGTGCTTAAGACATTTTACCCACAGCTTGACTTTACATGCAACATTTAGTTCTTCATTATCAAGTTAGAAAATATCTGAAGAAATAAATAGTTGCAGAGAATTTCATTGCCTAAATATCACTCATATAGGGAAATTATCTAAAGAGAGTTTTGCAATCATGGGGGTGAGTGTCATAATCCCACCTGTGAATCTGAGAGGTGCAAGACACTAACAAAGCCATCTTAAGAATTAGAATATTATTTCCAGATTTTCACTTCTTTGTACTATATGTAATATTGGTGTACTTGAAACTTTGCGAAACATAACAGATTGAGACTATTATTTCATAAGGTAGTTTGTTTAATGAAAATATGGTGGTTTGTTACTCTAGCTATGAAATTATTTACATAGTGAATTGCCCATCTGCACACACTTGGAATAGAAACAATACAAAAGTCACATTTGAACTGAGTTTTAACATTTTATGAGTTTTCCAGTAAGCCATTCATAATATTCATTTTTGCAATGGATCTCAGTCCCTGGTTTCCTGAACATTTTTCTTAGAAAAAGTAGCTTTCTACCTTTGTCTTTATTGTGTTGTGCAGAGAGGAGTAAGCTTCACCTTAAACAAAGTGAGGACCCAATTGTCACATCATCTATCAGCTGAATGTGGGACATGAGTCAAAAGGTCATAGCTTTTCATGCTATGCATAGCACACTGGGCAACTGTCCAAGTCCCTGGTGCTAACTGTTCTTTTTATGTTGAAAGAAAGAATTCTACAGGAAAAAGAGAGAGAGAGAGAGAGAGAGACTACTATATGCTCTAATTTAAAAATTCTAAGAAATCTATTAAGGTTCACTATTTCTAGAATCATTAAAGTAAATGTTATATTGAACTGAAAACTTAATTTTCCTTTGCATTTCTTGCCTATTCATCATGACTTATGTTCAGAAGAGGCAAATAGAGAGAGGCAGAACATTGACTATGCTTTCTTAGGGTTGGGGGTGTTGGAGGATTGTGGGATAGTAGCTAAAGTGTACAGTATTTTTTGAGATGATAAAAATGATTTAAATTTGGTTATGGTGATGGTTGCACAATTCTGTGACCATGTTTAAAAAACCATTAAATTGTGCCCATTAAATGGGTGAATTGTATGTTATATAAATTATATCTCTATCTCAAAGAAATGTTTAAAAAATACTTCTAAGCACTTTTTATATAATATTGTTTCATTTAGTAAGAAGTACAGTTAATATACGTTGAATGTTTAATATAATCTAACCAGCATCCTAAATGCAGCATGTATATTTAATATTTTCATGTATTATCTCATTTAACATTCACAATAACCCTATGATGTTGATATATTATTATTATTGCTATTATTCTCATTTTATTGGTAAGTAAACTTCAACAGGGATTCACTAAATTAATTATCTTCTCCTTGGTAGACAGCAGCAAATTCAGAAAAGTGGGGCACACTGTAGTGAGAATAGTTCTTAGAAACACAGTTCAGTTTTTAACAATCTCCTGAAGCACTGAGCAAGAACTTATGTGTTCTCCTTCTTCTCCCAGTTTTATTTAAACCTTTCAGAGAAAAATGGCTCCAAATGATACAACTGATATGCGCAAAAACATGCTTGTAAAGTAATTCTAAAATAACTCCTACTTTTATTTCTATAAATCACAAATTCTGTGTATATGTTTGTAAATGCACTTTAAAATTTGATTTGGTTCATCAAAGAATAAGAGCCAGGCTCTCAGGTGACTTAAATATTCAAGCAAGGTTTTTATATATAGTATGAGGTTTTGTGCATAAGAAAATGAAAACAATATATGATGCATGATTTCCAGAGTTAGAAACTTTTTTAAAAGGTAATAAAATTAGGTACTGACAAATTACTTTATTAATTTGTGAAGCAAGTCATGTATCCTGTTGTGATATAAGTTCTGTGGTTGCAATTTTAACTTTCAAGTAAGCTTTAAAAAATAGATTTATTAAAGTGTGAAGAGGTAATTGCAAACATTCAGTCTAACTGGACTCTGAGCTGAAAAGTCGTGAATCAAATATTCATCCTCAGTCTTTTGGGGGTTGCATGATCTTTTACACACCTAGCCTCTTCTTATGTTGCCCTCAACTTTTATCTTCAATTTATCCACTTCTTGAAGTAACTTGCATTCCATATTGCCAAATATGACAGCCTCAGGTCCAGTTTTATTTTACATCATAAGCTCTAAATAGTGGCTAACTATGGATTGTGTCTTTTAATTCTGAATGTTGAAAGAAGGAATCTGATGAGTCATTGCTAAGCTGATGGATTTTCTAATTTGGGGTCAAATGTTTATAGCATCCATGGCCGAGGGTGTAGACTTCTATAGTACATAAATGTGCTCCTCCAAAGGTCTATAGACAGTGTAAGTTTCTAGAAAGAGCCCTGGGATGGGCATCTATAATGAAATATTTGACAAAATACACTTTTACCTTTTTTGTTTAACGTTGCAGCCTGGAAAAGTCATAAGGTCATCTTTTCAGGTGGGCCTCAGCTTTTTGTTCTTTATGGCAGGTTATGTCCAAAAAAGAAGGTTAATATCTTCTGATTGGAAGTATTACCAAAGAGCAGCTCTAATATAAAGTGTGACCTCAGACTTAAAATTTATGTATGAGAAAATAGAATTTCCCAAAACAAGAATTAAAATGAAAAGTCAAAAGGAGGCAAAATTACTAATGCCATTGCTCACCAACTTTTTGTATATTAGAAATAATTATCACAATATGTTTATTATAGGGAAATGACACACACAAAAGCAATGTGCTAATAAAGACTGGGATTCTACCATGATTTCCTGTGATGTACACCCATTTTTCTCAAATGTGGGGTTAGTCATGGCTCAAGTTTTCAAAATCTTAAAAAAAAAAACTTACAAAGCAATAGCTCACAAGAATTATAACAGCAACTTTCAGAAATTTACAAAAATACTATATTTTGTTTAATTATCATATAAAGAGGTACCATACTCATCCTCCAAGCACATAGCTGGTGTATTCAAAGAAATTTCATTTGCTTCTATATTTGATAAAGATTATTACATTGGTGAAAATTCAAATGTTAGAGAAAGTTTTTTTTATTATATATAGAATTGTGACATTAACTATAGTCTTTTTATGAGAGTTTATGTTTTGTAAGGAAATATTAAATCTCATCATAGTTCTACACCAATTTACTCCAGTCTTGGGTAAAGATTAGAAAGCACTAATGTTCTTTGCAGAGAGCAGCTGAAATAAAGTGACCAGTTCTCCTAAACTTGGATTTTAGAAGAAGAAATTATGAAGAGGAAGAGTAAGGGCTACTTAATAAATATTTAAAAGGGTGATTATTTTTCTATATTTATACATTGTCTGATCGATAGGACTACAACCTCTAACACCTGTTTGCAACACATGCACAGCTGTTAGGAATGTGTGAGACTATCAATTTTTGGTTTCAGTATTGCAATCCAGAAGTACCTTTAACTGCTAATCCAACCACAAAAAAAGTGTATTTTGGGGGTCTTGGAACTTTTTGTTTATTCTTATTCTAGATTAGGAATGTTTTAGAAATTTTCAGTAATCGTCATTTAAAATGAATACAGTAAACTAAGTTCTTGAGTATAACCCACAAAAATGCAATACATTTATTTTAAAAGAATTTGAATTCCATAAGAACCTTTAGTTGTAAGCTGGATGATTCTACATAATGCTACATAATTTGTTTAATCTTTTTCATTTTTTAATTAGTAGCTTTGGCATTTAACAGACTGGCAAAAATGCAGGGTTGCTTGTAGATACCACTAATGAGTGATATTCACTAGATGGGAAGGATTGTAAATCAAAAAGGTTGGGAGTTTTCTGGTGGTAGTAGCTAGGCTTCAGCGCTCTCACAGCCGTGGCCTGGGTTCACTCCCCACTGAAGGAACCAACCGAAAAAAAAAAAAAGAAGAAAGAAAATTTAAAAGGTTGAAACATTATGTTTTTTAATATTTGAAATGTTATTCAGCACTAAGAAAATTCTTTTAAAAATTAGTTGGAGGTCCTAAAATAAATCTACTAGTGTCTGAAATTATCTGGTCAACTTTGGTTTCTGGGAAATAGGAAAAAAAGTAGTGTTTAACTGAAAGATACAGGACAAGAACTGGAGTCAATGGACATTTTCTATTTTTCTTGCCTGTTTATTTGAGTCACTCATGTACTTTAGACAAGTTGTAGAAGAAATGCTTTATAAAGAACATTTCTAGAACTCCATAGAGTTCTAGACTTTAATGGTTTGCATGCAGTTAGAAAGTAAGAAAATATGACCTATTGTCAGACCTCTCAAGATTCTTTCTTGGGCAATAGAATGAGGTTCACAGAGTTGAGTAGAGGAATTCAGGAATGAACAAGTAGACCTTGGTTTAAATCCCATTTTTTTCTACTTACTGACTGTGTGTTACTTGGAAAGTTACCAGCCTTCTTCCATGAGTCTTTTGATCCTATTATTAAAAGATGGGATGATAGATAAACTTTATAGGACTGCTGTGATGATTACATGATAACATGCAAACAGACCCAACATGTATGTGATGCTGAATCTGTAGATTTCCTTATATTTTTTATTATTTCTATAGAAGAAATGAGGCAAAGACCATGTTGCATTGTAATCTCTTTGGGGTAAGAAATCAATTACACTTTCTTATTTTTCAAATTTTAGCCTGATATCTTTTCACAGTAGGCAATTTATAACTGTAGCAAATTAAATTTACTTCTTACATTACGCATATAATTGCTAATAAGACAATATATAACTGATTAGCATTTTCCTGGAATATAAGACCCAAGAGGATACAAAAAGAGGGACAAGGAACTTTTTTACATCATAAAATTAAAACTATAATTCGGGTTGATAGTATTTAAAGCACATTAATTGATCAAATTCTGTGCCATCTTGGCATTTTGTCTTTCTATAATAGGTTAAAGACATTTGATTCTGTAACTCTTTGTGACCTTGATAAATTATCTAACTTTCAATTTCTGCATTTAGAAACAAACAACAAAAAAATTGAACTAATAGTTAACTAGATAACGTCCAAATTACCTTTGATTAAAAAAAAGTTCTAATTGCGTGATCTATAAGTACTGAAAGTGTTCCTATCATGCTGTCCTGCTAGATGTATATTCCCTGTTAGCACACTGTACAGAATTGTAGGGAGTGAAATGAATGTATGAGAATTTAATCCATTCCCTAAGGAAAGAGATTATAGAGAGATTATAGTATCTATAGTGACATGCTGCCTGGTTTCTCAATACATAAGACAGGTTTCCTAAATTTTTTCTATATAATTTCAGTTCAGTTTTTCTAATTCCTTTTTGAGTAGGAAAAATATAGAGACTAACATTAATAATTAATATTTGTTTAGTACTCTGTGTCTTTGCAAAATGTACTCATATGCCATATTTCATTTAATACTTTCAGTAATCTTTTGTAATAAATATTATCACAATTTGCAAAATTAAATTAAAACAAAACAAAAGCTACCCTATAATGTATCTTGTTTCATTCTTATACTTGGAGACTACTAGAAATACTTACACTAAATTTTCTCCTTGAGAAAACATTCCCAGGCCATTTTTGAAGGCTAAATACTCTGGAAATTGCTTTTGAACTTAATTATAATAGTAGATGTTTTCTGACCATAAATATAATGACAAAGTTGAATCATAGATTTTAGAGGAAAAAATGCATTATTTTTAAACAAAATACTCAAGGACATTTATAATAAGCAGTTTGTTATATTTCCTTTTAATATTAGAAAGCTTTTATATTCAATTTTGAGAATATATTATGTGTGTGCTCATGTGTATGTGAGAGCAAGGTATGTATGTGAGAAATCCAAACATGTGGGTACTCACCACTCATCTGAAGAAAGAAAATCACCAGTAACTGAAATATCCTGAGCACTCCCAGCTCTTATGTCCCTCTGTTCCCAAATAAATAATATTATTCTAAATATTATAATCTCACTGCATTGTGACTTTACAGTCTACCCGCCTCACATCATACATGTGAACACATGTCTTAGGTAAAGATGGTTTGGTTTTGCATGATTTTGAAATTTATATAAATGAAAACATACTGCAGTTTTCTAAACTTGCCTTTTTCTCTAATTATATGTTGAAAAGGTTTATTAATGGGATATCTGTGACTATATGTCACTCATTTTCACTACTGTATAATATTTTTAAATATACTAATATTTATATATGTATTTATCTGTATGTGAATTACACATTTAGACCTATACTTATTTTCATAATTGAGATCAAATTATATCTATAATTGATATGATTTTTTAATCATTTACGTTTTAAGATAATTCTCCATGTTAATTAAAAACTCCTTGTGAAAATAATTTTAATGACTGTGTGACTTTTATTTATGTATCATAATTTCCTTAAGCCATTCTCTAATGATAGAATTTGATTTTCCTCCAGTTTTTCTCTATTAAGAGTAGCATTATGACTATCTTCACATTAAAATTTTTCAATGTTTAATTTCTTACTATTTCCTAAGGATAGATTCCCAGAAATAGAAATAGTGATTCAAAGTGAGTATTTCTATGGCATTTTAATATCCATTATAAACTGCTTTTATAAAAGAGTGAACTAAATTTTATTTCTACAAATCCTATATGAAAGTAGGCTTTTGATTGCATGCTATCATTCTTGGATATTTTCAAAAACAAACAAAAGACAAATTGTTGCCAATTTGTCAGGCAAAATTTTGTATTATATTTTTATTTTCATGCACATTGGTAAAGTGAATGGTAATTTATTATTTGTTTTCTCCTCTTTTACGAAACACCTGTATATCTAATTTGCCCATTTAACCCCACTGTATACTTCTTTTACATATATAATACATATATTTTTAAAGGAAGCAAGCCTACTATTCTTTAGTGACTCATTTGGTCATGCAGATGGTGCCAACCATAAAATGATTTGTTTTCTTGAATTGAATTGATTATTTTCTTGTGAAAGAACCCAGGGAAAATGAATTCTAAGTGATGTGACTGCTCCAATTCCCAGAAGCATAATGATTTCAGTAGGAAGAGTTATTTTTGGTGATGGAGTTTTCAAAAGAAAATATTTATATATCTGAAAAGTCAGTTTTTCACATGCAAATTAACTCTTCTACATTATAGAAAGGGTCCAGTTGTGGAATTGCCTCATATTTTTTCATCACTGACATTTCAATATCCTTTTATTTCTTTCTAATCTCTTTTTCTGTTCTACTCAGCTTATGCAAACCAACAAACATTGGACCCAGACCAAATTTCGGAAGACATTTATTTACTTAACGTTTTTCCTCCTTCTACAAATGAATAAGAATTGCTATAGAAAGCCCAAACATATGAGTTAAGTGTTAGCATTACATCCAAGACACTAAGTTTTCTTTTCTAATGACTTCTGTCATATTCCTACACATTGTAAACTACTCTCATTTCTACTCACTCAGTGTAATGATCTCTCTCTAACTATAATTAATTTTGCTAGAGATACTCACTAACCAATAGAGGTTTTAAGCATGTTAAAAGAGATGATACATTTCAGTATTTTATTGGTGTTTGTAATAATTCAAGGAAATCAGAGTCAGACCACCTTAAATTAAAAGTTCATCTTTACCATTTTTCAGCTATGTAATGTAATAGTTGTAAACACTGGTCCTCTGAGCGTCGTTGCTGTGAGGACTCAATGATATAATTATAAAAACAGTTCAGCACAATGAATGGCAAAGAGGAAACACCCAACTGTTTGCTATCAGGTCATCAAAACATTTTTAGTACCTTATATTTTCCATCTTTTGTGGGAGGGGACAAAAACACATTTTAGAAAATGAAAACCAACCAACAAACAAAACACTCTAAACCATAAATCGCTTATTTAAAGAAATACGTGCAAATTTTAGTTGCTAGATCAGTGGAGTCACTATTTTCTGAATATTTATTTTTTCTGTTTTCATTAGAATAAACAAACCCCAAGGCAATGGTTCCCAATATATATTTCATAGATTTTGAAAATTCTGCATACTTAACTTGGGGGCTTATAGTAGCAAAGACCAAATGGGTAGGATTCTATCCCTCATCTGCCAGAGCAACTCCAATTTTATCATTTTATGTAGAGAGAGTATTTTGTCTTTTATAGGAGGCTGACATTTTGCTTCCAGATGTCAACACTTCTCTGAGATTGTTCTTTCAACTCTGACCCTATCTGAGATTTTGGAAGAGGAACAGGGAAAAGCCACACAATTCTTGGATCCCATGCAAAATAAAAATGCAGGGCCACTGTTGAAAAATTATTAGAATTTCAAGACAGTGACAGACAGCACAGCATTAAACCAAATCTGGGGGTCTTCTAAGTATAGGTCCTATAGGACTGCACAGGTTGCCCACCCATGAAGCAACCCTAAAGATAGTACAGAAAAGGGCCTAGGCTGGCACATATTCGGATCCTACTGC
Source organism: Lyroderma lyra (assembly GCA_004026885.1). Classification (NCBI taxonomy): domain Eukaryota; kingdom Metazoa; phylum Chordata; class Mammalia; order Chiroptera; family Megadermatidae; genus Lyroderma; species Lyroderma lyra. Next base: position 80,432 of record PVJL010003533.1, read on the forward strand.
TGGGACTTAGACGAAGTTCCTAGGAAGGGAGACTGCATACTGTCAAGTACTCATCAGCATCTGCGGGTTCCTCCTCCCCGCTGCTGCCACCCATACTGCTGAGCTTCTCAGCCATTAACTAATGTGCTAGCCCATTTGCAGAAATCGTACCACCGTAGCCCTATTCTGATGGAAAACAATAAACCAGCTTTAACAAGTCATAGTAGGAGTAATTCAAAGTATTTGAATAGCTGTTTGTAGGTTATATATATTCTTAAAGTGCTTCATTAAAAAATATTAAAATTTTAAAACACCCCTTTAAAACCAGGGAAATTGACTCTGGGAGCCATGCATTCCCCGGCAGAGTCCTTGAGCATTAGTGTCCAGCAGACCGCTGCTTCATGGTTAGTATTTTTTTAATGCAGGCATAGCCGTAAGGCTTGCATATTACGTAGACTAATGGCCTAGCAACATTCAAGCCGTAGTACTAATCAAGCATGGCACAGATGATGATGCTAAAGCTTTGATTCTGCGTCTCCACCTGCACTTGAGATAGAAGTTCTTGTGGCACAACAAAACAAACAAATAACGGTTTCTTTCTAGTCAGGCGTTCACTTTTTTACCCTCTTTCATCTGGGTCTACTTCAATAATGCTACATCTAAAAGATTTTTATATTTCGCTATCTATAAGCTTTGATTTAGGATACTTACTCTTCGGGATATCAGGCTGCCAGATGTCAGATACCTCCCAATTTCTCTTTGATGGGCCATTGTATTGCATATGGAAGCCATATTAGCAATCATTTTTGTAAGGGGGCTCTCATAAAAATAACACAAAATTAAAACAATAACCACTGGAAACAAGACAGTTACAGCATTCAACATTGGACAAAGGTGCGAACTTTGTCATGTATTGCTCTGGATGCTGTGCTGCTCTTCCCAGATCTCCCTTCAGGACCGAGGAGTCACTCAGACCTCAGCTGTGGGAAGGTCATCAGCTCAAGGCTTGCATCCGAGCTCCTCCCTGGGAATCGTTCTGGCCTAGGAGAGCAGTATTCCCAGGGCAGCCTGCCTTTGTTGACTGGCACACACACACTATAAAGGCTGATCCTCTCACCTCAGCTGGAACTCCTCTGAGGGCTATGCCAGCTTGAAAGCTTCCTGTAGAGCTGGCTGAGGCTTTTGTTGTAGCTGTAGCACAGACTTTTCCCGCAGCCCCATCCTGCTTTCTTCCCTTTCTCCCACTGGTGTTAATTCCAACAGAAGGACCAGGTACTTAATTTGTGGCACCCACTGCAAAATGAAAACACAGGGTGTTTGTTCCAAAAATCGGGGTAAAAGTTCCATAAAGGTTCTATAAAGTAAAGCTTTTACCTTTTCCCATGATCTCTCTCAACTTGCCTGTTTTTTTTTTTTATTTGCTACTTGATATCATTCTAAGTAAAGAAAAAATAAGGATTTAACTTATTAACATGAATTTCACTGTTCATCTTTATATTGTACAATTCTTGTTTTAAATGCAAAGAAAAGAGCTTTTAATTTATATGCAGAACCACTGAAATTATACAATTCACTGTTTCTTATCTCCTGCGTGCGTGGATATCTGTTCTTCCTTTGTGCTCCCTTTATATCTTTATATACCTCTCTGCGGGGAAGTTGGCCCAGAACTACATAGGAGAAAGTGAAGGTATAATTTAGACAATCATGGATTGGCAGGTATGGTGAGCTCACTAGTGTTCTGAAAAATCTTTTTTTTTAAAAAACCTTTATTAGCTATGATTTCATAGTAAGAGTAGCTTTCCCAGAAAACAGAAATATTGGTTACCTTTTAAAAATTCTATGGCAGAATATAGTACTATTTATAAAAACCATTTAAGACATCTAACACATTTTGAATGAGCATAATATTTAGGTAATATGAGCAGTAATGGAAATAGTAAGCATTTGTATCAAAGTAATCCAATTTGGAGAATAGAAATTTTAATTATTTATGGGCTAGATGAATGATATTGGAACCCATTTCTTATGAGGTATTATGCACCTTTATGAAGTCCTTTTCCAGGTCTCAAAAGTAATGAGCTATATGCAGTATCATTTGTCACCATTTATATGAATCAGAAAATTATGAGAATTTTCACAATTTCAGTGCTATACTTTATTTCCAAGGCATATTCCAAGTGTACATATTAGTTCTATTATATTTCATTAACAGAAAATAGAAATATATTTGTCAAAAGCATTACCATAATAACTTTAGTTGAAATAAAGTAAGTTACATTATTTTGGAGGAAGTATTGATATCACACAACTTAATTATCTTAAGAAAGGCAATAAAATGCAATATTTTTATTTATAGATCAGCATTACTTATTACTGGGTTAATTAATTAAGGTTATATTTATATGCATTTTTAAACTAGAGTCAACAAAGATATATTTGAGCTTCTCTTGAAAGTAAAAAATATTCTTCATTTGATTGGTCAGAAAAGAATGTCCTTTTCAGAGGTGTTTCACAACCAATGTGGTTTTGCACACCCATAAACAACTCTTGGAAGAAGACAAGCCTGAATATACTAATGCTTTAGTGCTTTTGATTTCCCAGTATGGTTAAATTTTAATGATAGTTTTCACTACCCAAATAGAATCTTATTTTACTTTGTCCATAGCCAGTTATCTTTTATGCTAGAATCATAATCAGGATCCTAATTGCCTTAGTAATAGATGTTTGCATTCTATTTATAAATGTCAACATGGTTTCTTTAGCTTCAACACAACATGAAAAGGAAAGTTTTCAAGAAATAATTTGTCAATTTTAACTTAATGCTTTTTTTAGCAGGCAGTTTGATTTATAGGTTCTTAGCATGGCATCATTGCTCTTTCCAGAGCATTAACTCTTTTTAGTCTCATTTTTTGATTTCTAAGTTTATGTGTTGTTTTGAGCCATACCACCCTAATATAGTAAGTAGAAGATTCTGTAGATAATGGCTACTGCAAGAGAATAAGAATATGAAATCATACAAAATCTATCAATTTCTCTATCTGATGGATCTTAAATCTTAGGCTACTCATCATTAGAAAAATAGACTTATTTGTGGATGGAAAGATGAGCACAAACTCGATTCTTTAAAAATGAACTTACAGGAAAGTGCATTTTAAAGTTCTTATTTGGGTTAGGTCAAAATTGAATCAAATAATTTATTTCAATGTTCATTGAAATCATCAGGCTATGAAAATTTTGATTCATTGTCAGTCACATAGAAGGACATGTTTAATGACAGAAGCAACGATTGAAGAAAGAAGAGCAAGATGGGCCAGAACCCAAAGCTGGAACCAACTGATGAAGCAGATCTATAAATTATATCTACATCTATATATTTATAGGTCAATGTTTATGTCTATATCTACAGTCATTACCATGGAGAACACTAAGTATCGAATGAGAGGTTGGTGAATATTATGCATATAGAGAGCCAATCCATGGTAGAAGATATCTAATCAGACAGGAGGATAGAGGACAGGTTGTTGAAATTAGCCAGCTTTACTTACATCAGTTGGTAAGAGGTCAGAAGCAGAGTTTGGGCATTAACAAGACTTTCATACTTGGGCATTAGAGAATAGAGAACGAAAATACCAAGATTAAGAACAAAAACATACATTCAATTTAAGTAAAACATTTTATTAAAATTATAATCAGAGTTAGATTTTACTCAAAGACTTAGGAAGGACAAAGATGGGATGACCATGTGGTTTCATATGGATGAGCATATGGAATTATAGCAAGTCTTGTTTGGCGCATGGACAGTTAATAAGCCTAATGGTCCTGAATGGCCTCACATTACATTCTGAATTTGGAACAGGCCACTGATCCTTCTTAAATAGATTTAATCTATCTTATAATGAAAACCTTGCTACACACAAGATATAAAATGTTTACAATGCATTCAATTATAATTAGAAATTGACAGCAGTTACTGCATATTTGTATGAAGCTTTAGACATTGAAATTTATTTCATTTGATTCTGACAATGCCTGTTTATAAAAAGGAGCAGTGATATTGTTATTCCTATTTTGTAGATAAATAAATGTTTCAGAGATAATGTACCCATCAAATTTCATATGCCTAATTTGAAAGAAAGCCGAGAATAAATACAGGAAATATGTTTTCTGATTACTAGTTAAATACTACTTGTATAAAGCAAACTTATATTCACTAAAGCTATCAGATTCCAGTAACCCACTTTTTCCTTACTACTTAAATGATTTTGATTTTGATTTTGTTTAATTAGAGCTATATAAGGTGAATATAACTTACTGTTTAATTGTCTTAGGAGAGAATATCGATAATAATCTTTCCATTTATAGCATGCAAGTAAGGGAACACTCTAGCTAAGGCATTGGCAAACTTTGAATTCAGTAAAGGGCCAGAGACAAGATAGTATGGATTTTGTTGATGACATGGTCTCCGTTACAACTATTCAATTCTGCATGGACAATGTATAAACAAAAGAGCATGGCTGTGTTCCAATAACATTTAATTACCAAAACAGACCTTTTGCTCTAGATGGTGAAGTGAGCAATTTTTCTTACTGACTGTCAAAATGCCTAAGTGGTCCCAAAAGCAAGGAAAACTCTCATCTACTACTTAATCCTTTAAGAATTATTTTAATGGCATATACCTATATGCAGTAGTTTCTACCCAGAAACGAGGAGCTTTGCATGGAAAAATAGGCTGAAATCAGATCACATAGTAAGAAACAAAAAATATTTCCAAGACAGCATATGCACTTTAAATACACTTACAGTTTATGTTATGGGAACCATTATATTATTGTCTAAATTTAAAGTCATAATGAAGACAGTGACATTTCTAGGAAAAGTTTTTTAAGTAACTGACATGAGAAATTAAAAATGGTTCTGGAGTAATAGATTATTGAACTATTTAAATTTTATAAATGGAAAGGATAAACTTCAAAGGTTTAGATGTTGGCAAATTCTATTAATAGACCAATTTAAAAAATGTTTCCATAAGATATATGTGTATACTTATGGTCTTGAGATAAATTTAATTCTTTATTTTATTGTATTATTTTTCATATTTCTCCAATATGAAATACTTTTCAGAAATACTTTAGTTCCCCCCGAGATTTTAGCAGAGTAATAAGCACAAAATAGTCAAGTAATTATTGCATTGAATTTTTGTATTTTATTTGAAATCATCATCTTGAAAGCTGGAAAAAGTTGATGCAATTTAGAAATGAATTACCTTCTCCTATGACACAAGACATACCATGACAGAAAGGCTTTAGGTATATCCAAGCAAAGTGGGGGAGTGTACATATCCCATGAGGATTTTTTCCATTCATAAAAAAGCTAAGGTATTTTGATGACCAGTTTTCTACTTAGTCTAATTTATAATATTACCTCTAACAATATACTCAAAATTATGTACATAATTCAATAGTTTGTATTGAATACAGTAGATTTATATCACATAGTGAGAGAACCTAAGAAATAGTGATCCTTACCAGTGCACACACATATATCTAATTTTTAAATAGGGTCTTTTCAACAGACATAAAAAAGCATGCAATAAATTACTAATAATATTTTTATTTATATATATTTTCTGATTTTAAATTATTTTGTGCATATTTTAAATATTTTGAAAAATACATGAAAAAATAGTTATTTAAAATGTAAAATATATATATAATCTTACTTTAGGGCACACATTGGTTTTTGTTTGGTTGGTTTTCTGCACAGCAGCCATTCTTTCATCCAGTAAGAGCTCAATAATTTTTCTATGGAAAATCACAACTCCCCACTTTTTATTTCATATGGTAAAGTAGTAAACATTCATCCTAGCCCAAGCTAATCAGATTTATTCCTTTCCCACAGCCACAATTATTGGTTCAATAATAAACAAGTGACTCACTTGGAATAAAGAGGAGTCAAGCTCAGGACTTTTGTTGGAAATATTAGGAAATAGGTGTTTTCTTTTTTATGCTCTCTGTTCACAATCAGAATGTGATTTTGTTTTGTGGGGCCAACACATAGAGTTTGAGAATGAAGTCAAGAGAAGAAGGAAGAGAACTATGCACTAATAACATAATTGAAATTTTCAGTTATATCAGCTAGGAAAGTTCAACCTCCCTCACTCACTAAACTTTTTGTTTCTTTATTTCTTATTTGCTTAAGCAAGTTTGAGATTGTTTTTATCACTTAAAAATGAAAGGGTCTGCCTAGGTTACCCAGAATCAACTGATGGTTACTATAAATATATAGATACATTTATCATTAGATGTTTCACAAAAGTATATAGTAATTTAAGATAAGAAAATAGTAAATTATATGGGTTTAATTTTTATCCTATATAGCTTTTTTTAAACAATGTGGCATATTGATAGAAAAACATAGATAAAATTTTTAATAACCTTTCAGAAGAATAAAAATATGAATCTATCATTCAATTTAATACAAGGAAGATAAAAAATAGAACATAGAACAATAGTCATAAAACACAGTAAAGAATCAATTAAGAAGATAAAAAAGACCAAACTTATCAATGGTAAAATAATGTAAATGGTTTAACATTTCTCATAAAAGGTAAATAGTCCATAATAGAGACTTTTTCATTTTATTAGTTTTCAAAAGACTAAAAACCATCAATATTGTTAGGGCTTCAATAAATGTATCATTCCTATGCTACTAGAAGGAATTGAAATTTTTTCAACCTTTTCAGAAGACACTTGGTAAAGGATATTGTGATCTGGAGATTTGATATCTGTTTTATATTAGATCTCATTATCCTTTTTTCCCTGAATGTTTGATCAGTACCATTTCCAACATTTATGAATATGTGTCCTGTATACCAAAGTTCAGAAATTTGAAGGGCACCAAATATTTAATACTTAATTTTATATATACAAAAACTGGGAAATAGATTTCATGCAATATATTGTAAAGAACTTTATTTTGATGCTAATATTTTAGGTACGTAATTTATGTGAATAAAATGCATCAATCCATTATCTTAAATAACTCATTTATACTGTGCTTTTTTACTCAAAACAAAAATTGTATGTATTGTTTGATTTGAGATTTGGTTGGTTTGAGGTATATGCCAGTCACAGAAAAAGGTTAAATAAACTACTATTTTAATTTGTGTGAACTTAGCATTCTTTCTAAATCTAAAAGGACATTATTTACCCTCCTGTTACATCAGTGCACCTTTTCTGCTGGCCATGTATCCATACAGACCTTCCAGTTTACTATATTTCCCAGATAAAGATTCACAATTGGAAACCAATTTGAAAGTATGTTTACCTATTATTGTGCTCCCTTATTCCTTTGTTTTTTGTATTTGATTCCTACAGTGAATCACTTTTTAATGTGCATTTGGGATTTGGCCCCAAGTATATGTGAGAAGGTGACAATTAAGGTCCCTGATCTTGAGTTTCAGTTGTCTTCATCTTAGAAATACCTGACTTGGCCAACATATGAGGGCAGTCCAGAAAAAAAATCCAGCTATAAATACCTCTGTTTTTCATATTATATGGCTGAATACTTTCCAGACAGCCCTTGTATATTTTACACACACACACACACACACACACACACACACACAGCCAGTGAGCGAGGAGAGAGAATGAGAGAGAGAGAGAGAGAAAGAGAAAGAGAGAAAGAGAGTTTATACAATTTATATCCTCTGGGGTCCTCATGTATCGGCCTGAGGTTGTTGATTTCCAATTATGAAACATTCCTCCATTTTAAACATGCTTTGTATAACCAAGCTGACACATGGTTAATTTTAGGCAGAGATCCTGCAGGAGGCCCCTTAACTTTTCCCTTTTGAAGCTTTGGGGATGTTTTAAATAACATTCATAAACCATTTCTGAAAACAAAGTTTTATTTTGAGAGCAACCAAATGACTGCCCTCAAAATAGTTTCATTTAATAAGAGTATGCAAATTTTAATTAGGTTCTAAGGAGATTGTGCCTAGAGTTCTGACAAAAATAACAACCACAGATAGTTGTATTTGCATTTACATAGTATTTGTTTATCAAGAGTTGAAGGTATTTAAATAAATATCATTGTGTTTGCCCAGATAAATTCCTGAAAAGAGGTATCTGAGTAACATTACCAAAGGGACTGGTTTTATCAATTTAACCTCTATTTCTTAAGGAGAGGTATCTTTTTTTCCTTGAAGGTCTCAGAACTTGAAGCATTCTGCCTAACAAGAAAAAAGAGAACTGAATTTGTATCAAGTATCATAAAGTAATAGAAAATATTTTCTGTCAATATCTTGCAATTTACAGTCATAATAAAAATCATTAGACAATAATACACTCATAATTGCTTTTAACAGAATGCATTTACTTGATTTCAGTCTTTAAGCTTTTGGCTCAGAACCAGTGTTTACTAGTTTCAAATTTTACAGAAATAACACTATTCTGAAGTTTGTACTAATAGGAATTTTTTGTAGTTTGGTGTCCTTCTCAGGTAGATCAAGCTATACCTTTGCAATTCATCCTATCACTTCATTAATGTAATTATTGTGTTGCTGTAAGTACAGAAAAATAATGACAGATTCCTTTCCCTGTTAGACTTTGAATCATCTTTTTATATCTTTCATTTATCCCTATGAGTATACAAACATTTTGGACTAAGTTGGATATTATTTTCACAAATATATGAAAGAGAAAACGATTTAGCTACAAATATTGCTATAATCCACATTATGCATGAAGATATATGGATGGACCATAAAACAACATGTGTTTTTCTCTTGTTATCACTGTGTTGAAATTCTAAGTTCCTTGAGCAGCCTTATAACCATTGTTTTGAACTCTGTATGTGATAGGTTGCTTGCCTCCATTTTGTTTCATTCTTTTCTTGAGTTTTTTTCTTGTTCTTTCATTGGGGACATATTTTTTGTTTTCTCATTTTGTTTGCCTCTCTCTGCTTCTGTGTATTAGGTAGATCTGCTACATCTCCCAGTCTTGGCCAGATGGCTTGGTGTAGTAGGTGCCTTGTGGGGCCCAGTGGGGGCATTCTCCCAGGTTACCTGCACTTGGTGCTCCATGAGTGTCCATTGTGTGGGTTGTGTGTGCCACCCCCCCCCCCCCCCCGTATTTGAGCCCTAATTGCTATTGGCATATCTGTGGGTAGGATTAACCCACAGGATGACTAGCTGTGGTCTTTAGCCATGTCTACAGCTTTCTGGCTATTGCATGGGAATCTTACTCTGTTGAGTGGAATTTGCCCCAGCAGGTTCTGGTGCCTGCTGAGACCATCTTTTGGGTGTGCCACTTTTGGGGCTAAATGGGCAGTGCTCTGCTGTGATATGAGGATGACCTCTGGGTATGGTGGTTGTAAGGCCTCTTGTAAGGAGCTCTGGTACAGACCCATGCCAGCCACTACCTGCGATTGGCCAGTAACTACTTGGTGAGAGCTGCAAGCAGTCAATGGTTGATCACTACCTGCGATTGGCCATTAACTACTTGGTGAGAGCTGCAAGCAGTCAATGGTTGATCAATGGTTGTGCTGGACCTGGAGACACATGGGAAGCACCACATTGGCAACTGAGGAAGTCAGTCACCAATAACAGGTGTGGGGTAGCTCTGCAAAATGTCAGGACACCCCAAGGCCTGATAACACCTTCCAATTCCTGTAAGGCTCAGGTACTGATAGAGCTTCATATGGTATGTGAGTTGAATGGGGCAGGATCCCAGGGAGCTACCAGGTTGGAATGAGTGGGGTTCACCAGGCCAATGCATATTCAAATATGGCCATATGGGGGAGGGCTCAACACAGAAAAGAAAATGCCAGCCTGCCAGCAGCATGGGAGGAGGATTCTACATAGGGAAAATGGTGACTGTTTTTCCAACCCTTACTCTAATGTTACAAAATGCAGTTTCTCCCTGTATGCCTCTGATGCCTCCTGAGTCACCATCCCTCTGCTGGAGCCCATGGAGAGTGCCTATGAGTGACTGAGTTCATGCATGGTTTCTTTAAGAGGACACATGGGTTTCCCACAATCTTCCTTCTCACTCAGGTGGTCAGAATTCCAATTGTTTTTCATAGCCAGATGTGAGGGCTCATCTTCTTAGCATTGTTACTCTGGGTTGGGAAGCCTGGTGTCAGTCTGGGGTCCCTCTCTCCTCCACGACCGAGTTATTCCTCTCCACTTGCAGCTGCCAAATTCAGGTGTGAAGCCAGTCCTTTTTGCATCTCTGCCCCTCTTATAAGTGTCAATGTGGTTTCTTCTTTATATTCTTAGGTATAAAACTTCTGTTTAGCTAGAGTTTATATGGTTCTCCAGATTGATTGTTCTATAATTTAGTTATAATTTTTAATATGGTCATGGGAGGAAGCAAACACAGCTTTTATCTACTCTGTCATCTTGGATCCCCTTCTCTCTAAGTTTCTTTATCAAAATTGATTTTGTTTGTCATCTACCCCCCAAAAAGTCTGCGGACATTTTAATTGGAATTTTATTGAATATATTAGCCAACTTAGGGATGGCTCAACAATATTGAATCTTTAGAGCTATATAACACAGTGTATCTTCTCATTTATTCATCTTCTTTAATTTCTCTCAATGTTTTCTATTTCTAAGTGCAAGTCTTGCACATCTTTGGTCAGATTTAATTCTAAATATTTCATGATAAATGGTATTTTACAAAATTTATATTCTAATTTCTCATTCCTTTATACAGCAATACAATTGATTTTGTATATTATCTTGATTCTTACAAGCAAATATAGCCAAGCAAAGTTTTCCAAAGAGAAGTACAAACATACATCCACACAAAGACTTGCACAAGAATGTTTAGAGGTCTTTATTTGTAATGTCCCAAGCTGAATACAACGTAAATGTCCATCAGCAGATAAATAGATAACCAATTTGTGATATATCCAAACAGTGAACAATTAAGCAGCAATAAAAAAAAACTATGAACTATTATACTAAAAACACATGGACAAATATAAAAACATTTATGATGTATGAAGTCAGACAAAAAGAACATATTGTATGGTATTATTTTCATAAAATAATAGAAAATACAAATTAATTTATAATGATACAAAGCCATTTGGTGATTGCCTGGGTTTGGGGTGGAAAGAGAAATAAGTAGGAAAGATTACAAAACAGCATGAGGGAACTTTTATGGTAACGGATGTGGTCAATCTTTTGATTGTGATGATGATACACACAATGCAAACTTGTACAAATGGGACCAGTTAAATATATGAGGTTTATTGTATGGCAATTATATAGCAAAAGAAGCTGCTAAATTTCTAAATATGTTTCAAAATAGCCGGGCTGTGAAACGTAAGAATGTAATAGATGCTATAAGTAAAAAAAAAGAAAGCACCATTAGGTTCTTGGTTTATTTTTCTATTCCATTACGTATTTCTTGAGCAAATGATAATAAATATAATTATTGCAAAATTCAGTATATCATTATAGTTTTATTTCTTAGGAAACATTCACGTTAATTGCTTCTTTCTAGTAGTGAAATATTAAAATAAATACCACAAGCAAAAAAATCAGGGTATCTCAGGGAAAGAAGAACTCCAATTGTTTTTTTATTGTTTTGGGCAAAGGTGTAAGATTAAGTCATACTTATTTCATTACTGAAGACAAGTGTTGGTAGAGAAAAATTTTCTGACAATAGGTTATATGAGTGCCTGCCTCATGCTAAATTTAAGCATAAATACCCTAAAGTTATCTATAATGAACTGCATTAGCCATTTTTATTTCAAACTTAAAAATAAAGCCTAAACATATTGGTTATTTTTAATCCTAGTTATTTCTATTCTCTAATTGCTCTGAGGATAACACCATTGATAGTACCAAATATTCTATGAGTCTATTGGCAGAAATACAGACTTTTAAAAAAGTTTTTAGAATAATTTATAATGTCGTTACTGAAATATATAAATGTGCATTAGTGAAAAATAAGAAGTAGTCAGGGAAAGGCATATTCAGAAATATTATATATTGTACCTGCCTAATATGTTTCTTGGATTTTTTGACAATTAGTACCTCAAGGTATTTTATTTTTCTATTGCAAATAATAATCATTATCAGACTGATAAAACTTTTATTCCAAAAATGTGCTTTTATTATTGTGTTGCATAAAATTTCTCCTTTATGAATAGAAGGTATTTACTATACGCAATATAACTTTGAAAAACAAAGCAAAATTAAATAAATTTATGCTTTAGACTTTTCATTCTTATTTTAAATGCATTTTTCATAGGTAAATATTATATTTTGCTGAGAATAATGATTAATCATGGAGTATTTTTCATAGTGGTACATAAAATGAATTTCAAATACTGAGACAAGATGAATGTGGGAACACTGCCACAGCCATAAATCGTTGAGTATGCTGACAAGTGCTTAAAAAACTAACAAAATTCTGCTTAATTTCCATAATTATAAAGCAATATAAATTCATCTGTTTAAGCATGCAATAGGGACATTTTGACTTATATTATTGGTTCAACTTCAATTCAAGTTAATAATGATTAAGAGTTTTAATATTCACGAGGAGTAAAATTTTTAAATATAGTAACCCTTTTGAACATTTTTCACTACAGCTCTCAATTTAAGGAAGCTTCAAATTATTTAAACATCCAGATTTTTTTCTCTTTCCCAGAGCCCAAGCCTTAAATTAAATTATAAAGGAATGACAATAAATTTCTGAATAAATGCCCTATGGAAAGATGTCTTTTACATAATTTTTATGCAAAACAGATTTACTTTATAAATAATCATTGTTCTGACAGAGCACACATTTAAAATATATCCAAGAAACCCAATATAAATTGTTAAAAATAAATGACATTGAATAATTAGTGTTAAATTGTTTTCTTCAGATCATTCAGTTCTGTTTTCCTCTGAAATTAAAAAATATAGAGAAGTCAGCATTTGACTGCTCATATGATATTGGTGTTTTTGAGTTTGAAGAAATACAAAGGAATGGACCTTTTTTAACAGATGTGAAAATACTAAAAAATACTTTGTTACATTTTCAGCAGTATGTAAGAAATACTTTTTACTGGAAAGATTCATACTATTAATATTTTATAATAATTGTTATTTTAACATAGACTTTTTAATGTAACTGTGATAAATCTTTTTGGTGAAGGAATAATATGTAGAATATATCCTTTAAAACTGAATAAAGAAGCATACTATGCAAATACTAATTTATAATAAAACATTGATAATTAATAGCACATACATATTTCCTTAAGTACCTGTGGCTTAAACACTTGGAAGGAGTCAACAAATTTGGTCACTATCATATTCATTGGAAGTGTGTAATACGGTCAATATGTACCCCGTATTGTAATACCCAGTTTATGAGTATGGAAATGGAGGAATGGACAGTCCATTTCAGTTCGCTAGTATTCCAATGTTTGTGATTTAAGCTCCGTTCTGCTTTGCCACCAAAACCTCATTTTTTCTTCTCTTAGGTTCTGGGGATAAAGATTAAAAAAGAATAAATCCCTTATTTTCTAGAAGTTTATAATAAATAGCTAGTCCAGATAAGGGAGAGTTTAATATATTTAACCCAGTGTTTAAAAGAAAGTAAATGTCTGGTGGGCTGGCACAGAACAGGAGCAGTTAACCCAGATAGATTGGAGGATCAGAAGGTGAACGTGCACGTTTTCTTGGCAACTTTCTGAAGGATGAGGGAACGTTAACCAGTCTAAAATAATAAAACTTTAAAACCAGATTGCATGGGAATCATGATATTGAGGGCGGGAAGAGAAAGTTATCTGATTATATTTGTTAACTTATTACCCTGGAGGCTATATAGTAGAGGGATGGAGATGGCAAGACCACAGATGAAGAGGTCAACTGCTTCACCCCAATGAGCAGACCTACAACGGCAATATGTACTCTATTTAATATAAGTGATTGGACAATAAGATAGAAATAGCCAAGTATTAGGATTAAACAATTAGTGGTTGGCAAAATACAGGGTCTGACAGAAGTAATGCCAGAAACTGTATGTGAATGGCTAGCACAAGGTGGACAGCAATTTGAACATTTCACTTAAAATGTCATCTAAAGTGTGCTTGAGTGTGATATTGTTATGTTACAGAATTATGTGCTCATGATTTTGTAATAAAAGATTTGATATAGATTACCAGCTTATAAAATATGGCATTATTTGTGCTAGACCCTGTACTGGAGTTAATATCCCCTTTTTCTTAAAGTGCCATAATATAAGTCACATTCTTGTTCCAACAATTATGTACAGAATTCTTACTGTATGTCAGGCAATCTTATAAGGCTTGACCAAGACAGCTTTTGAGTTTCTCTTAGCTTGACTAAAATTTAAACTTCTCACTTTTTCTTAGAGCATTTGCTTTAGAGAACTTGAAAACATTCTTTGCCTTTTTGAAATGTTTGTAAATCTTCTCCCAGGCTCTTGCCAGTTTTACCACCCAGGAAATATCTCTTTCAAAGACCTGTAAACCATCTCTCGGAAATGTAATCACTGAGCATGATAACATTCTATATCTCTCTGTTTCTATGGGATGGTAGGATTTTGACTTGGGAGGGACCCTCTTACTCCAAGTTGTAAAGCTACTTTCAGTCAGATGACAAGGAAAAGTTTACTTTTCCTCTGAATAAGGCCAATTAGCAAACATTAAAATCTTTCCGGCCCTTTGTCTCTCTCCCTGCGTTGATCTACGTCCTCTTACCTATTACTGGCAATAGTATCAGAATAAAATTAACTTCTTTCTGCTCATCCTAGAGATTTTGCCACTGTGCACTACATTGGCATCACTGTACGAACAACTCGGCAAGGTGTCATAACCTTGCCAAGGTTATTGTACAGCGCTGTGCAGTTAGATTTTGGGTACAACAACAGCTCTGAAGGCCTTTCCAGAAAAAGAGTTCCAAAATTGCTTTGAAAGGTAAACTAGGTGCTGGCATCAGTGCATAGCTTCCCACGGGGAGTACTTCAAAGGTGACCGTAGTGATATTTAGCAATGAGGTATGTAGCACTTTTTCTAGGGTGAGTTCATAAAATTATTTCTGACTTCATATGTATGTATGTATGTATGTATGTATGTATGTATAAAGTAGTTATTGTGAGTATTGGACAATCAACATAAAGTTAAGTCATAAGGAAGAGTGGCCAAGAGATGGGTGTTTTTTTAAAAAAAGGATTGTCAGATTGTCTGTTGAATGGATTGTGTATTCCATCTGAATTGAGACCTTGATGTAGTTGAGATACTAGAAGGAGTTGGCTGGAAGAACAGAAGCTGGTGGCAAAAGCTAACTCATGAAAATAAAATTGTGGAAGCAGAGCACTTATTGTTAACAACATAGCATAGGCTATCACCATACAGGCCCATAGAAGAGGTGACATAGAAGGCATCAGTTGAGGGAAAGAATTCAAGGAACTAAAAGGACAGTATGTTGAAGAAACTCTTTGCATATGTTTAAAATTTAAGGAGCACACTCTAATGAGTGGTAATATTGGAGAAGCCTTTTACACAGTGTGACCTAGAACTCAATTCAGGGCTCTGAAGAGCAATGTGTGGGCCTGAGGGTGAAAGTAAGTAGAAAGATGACTATGAGGACAAATACTAAAGGCACAGGGATATCTATAACCATTTGCCAGTGGCCAGTCTGAAAAAAAATGCCACGGGTCTGAAATGTTGCCCTATTTACAAGATAATGTGTTAGCTTGTCATCGTTTCATTAATGCTGAGAGAGAACGTAGGACTCCCAGGTCAGAGGCTACAATTTATTATCTACAGCAATCGCAGTAGCCAGTGTATTAGCATTTGAGGGCTTGTACTAAGAGCCATGGTTGCCCCAAGGCAATGCTCAGAGGGCAAAGTGACTGCTGTAATACAGTGGTTTGCACCACAGGAGAGGATCCCGGAGCTTGGTGAACTTCGTCTTTTCTATTGGGCAGTAAACATGCTTACCTTTGCTTCTGAGGGATTCACTGCCTCTGTCTCCCAAGTGTTTACTATACAAACATCTTTGAAAAGTAATCTAAAACAAAGCTAGTCAGTGCCTCAGTCAAAAGATTTAAAGAAATATGAAGGACTTACAAAAAAATTGTCTTGGAATACCAACAGCTATGCCAAATAATAAATTTAGCTGTTTATAATCACCATAGCTGATTGATATTTCTGTGGGCAAATGGATGCATTGATTTTAAAAATAATATATTTATTAATATAAAATCAGCTATACAATCATTTAAAAGAAGTGAATATGTTTCGGTTAGTTTTTACAAATTTAAAAGTAATTTTCTTTATGCAGGAATGTAAAAATGAACTTTAAAACATTATCTGTAATTAATACTTTTCATAGTTTAGTTGTTCTCCCTACTCATTTATTAAACTCACAGTTTTAACAACACAAACAAACAACACAATAATGAACACAGGCTTTTCTCATTTTTTCCTGTCTTTTAAAAAGCATTAACTTTACTATTTTCTCTTAATTTGGTCTTCAGATTTGACACTTCATTGTTAAGTGTCTAAGACTCAGAATTTTCGTAACTGGTTTTGTAGATGTTAACTATACAAGATGGATTGAAGAATTTTAGTAGTACTTATTACTGTACTTACACAACAAGAACTAAACAATTATAAACACCATATATAAAGTGAAGTAGAACGTGAGTAAGAGATTTCGAAATGAAACATTTTAAGGGTGAGTGCCAGTTCCTTAAACACATTTGAGAAAGTGACACAGTCTTAATTAGAAACATATTGTAGTTCAGGGAACACTGGCACTTCATCTAACACTACTGAACAGACGACGTACCTCATTTCATGACCTGATGTCTTCATAGCTCAGAAGCAATAGCAGCAAGGATCTTACATTTTATACTAAATAGGACTGGTGTTCTTTACTTAGCATCTGATTTCTGTCACTGAGCAGTGGGTCGGGAGTTCCCAATCAAGTAAAACATGTCCTGTTGGTGATAACAACTTCTGAAATATCTTATTATAGTAATGCTATATTTAGAAATCACCTTGCAAACAGAAGGGTCTCAAGGCATTTTGAAAAACTTTGACAACCAATTTACAATACATATATTATAAGAATGACATTGCTTGCTTTTGGAATGCAGACATCTCTTGGGTGAAACATGTCAGGTGATTAACAAAGTACAGCGATATTACACAAGTGACAAAGAATTCTCCACCTAGTGGGAGCTGAGAAGGAGGGTTCTTAAGACAGACAGAATAGTATTAACCATTAGTGGCTGGCCAAGGCATCTGGATTATCATTCTTACTTTCGAAAAGTTCCATGATTTTAATAAACACAAAAATATTTGAGCTCTTAAAAAGAAAGAATCTGCAATAGAATATTGTGCCAAAAATAAGAGAAATACCACTTCATTGAGCCAATACAATATGGAGGCATAGGTTTAAAGGTAAAGGTCTCCTTCTCTAGTTTTCAACCACTTAAAAGATCCCATTTTACTGATGTGTATTTGTGAGTTTTCTTTCTTATAAACAATAAAGTTCAAGTCAATGAAGGTTTTGGGGCCATATACAAAATGACTAACACTGTAGAAGATACTAGGAATAGAAACATGAATAAGGCATAGACTCTGAGCTTGAGCAATTCATCTCACCTCTACATTTTATAGGAGGTTTGTAGTTTCAGGATTTTCCAGGTGAGATGGTAGAAAGTTCTGAAGGAAACATGCATTTACAAAATCAGTCAATTATAAAATGTTAGAATGCATCTTTTCAGAATAAAAGTTAATTAGTGTCACTTTTAAATTTTGTCTTTTAATACTAATTGTAAATATTTCTTAGCATTTACTAGAAAGTTTTCATTAGTCAATGACAAGAAAGGATCTTTTGGAATTTATTTTTCTGTCTCTTTCTACTACTCTAAAACCAATGGGTGTGCTGTATTAATGAGCACTTCTACATCCTGAAGTTACCTTTGAAATTGAGCTGAGATGCCAAAGATGAACAGAAGATTAATGTTTGTGTGATTGCAAGTGTGCAAATAGAGTTAACCCTTAATTCCCAGAACCTGTTAATATGTTAGCTTACATGGCAAGGAGATTTTGCAAGTGTGATTAAATTAAATATCTTGAAATGAGGAGATAACCCTGGATTATCTGATTGAGCCTAATGTAATCACAATGAACCTTATAAAAAGGGGGTATGAGGGGAAGTGTCAGAGAAGGTGATGTGACATGTGATAGAATGCAGAGGTTGGAGTGTTGCAGCCACAGACCAAGGCATGCTAATAGACTATAGAAGCTATAAAAAGCCAAAGACCATCCAAAAGAAATGTAGCCCAGCCAACCCATGATTCTAGGATTGCTGACCTCCAGAACTATAAAATTATACATATGTCTTGCTTCAAGTCGCTGAATTTTGAGCAATTTGTAAGAGCAATGATAGAAAACTAATACAAGCAGGCAAAAGATATAACAGACACCAGTTAAATCTTCTTTATTCTTTATCCTGCAAAATCATTTAATGTGACATCAATTACCTTCATTAAAAAAAATTGGGTTACAGCTGTTGTCCAGAGCAGTATTTATATAAGATTAGTCACTATAGAAAATTATTGGTTTTTAGATGCACAGAGAACTAGCCCTATGTTGCATGTGGGCCTGTGATTGTTATTGTACACAAACCCCTCCCATAAATGGCATTTGGTCCTATGAAAAGGTATTCATCCACCCAAACCCATCCTAAAAAATTGTCCTGAAAGTTTAGGACTTAAACACTTTTCTAGATTATAATTTTCTCCCATCTTCCCCTTAAAAATCCAGATAGTATAAAATAAAAGTAGCTGCCAAAATGCTAGAATAGTCAAGATCAAAGTCATAGTCAATTGAAATATGACTCAGAAAGAATTGTCACAGAGATGGGTTAGAAAAAGAACTTAAAAGCAATAACTTCACTTTTTCTTAGTTTAGCAATATTAATATTCTATAGTTGGACATTAACATGCCAAAATGATCTAAAAGATTAATGAGCAGCTTCAAAAAACCCTTACTGAAAAAATGAAATTGCTCATATTTTCTTTGTTTCCTTTTTCCGTGTTTTTCCACATCACTCCTATGAGGTGCTGAGATGAGAATGAGTATATCTTTGGCCAGATGTTTTTAGTTGTTTATCTTTTGTTTTTGAAAATATCAGATAAAGGTGAAATACAGAAGGAGTGAAATTTAACTCCTGTAAAAGATACTCTACTGTCATTTTTTTCACTTCCCTTTTGAATAATGAAATACTTGAAATAAAAAGATCATTTTTGTTCTCTGGAAAAGTCAATGAATGACTTCCTATATTACTGAGTATTTATATAAATAATCTGAAGTTCTGAAGTGAAAACTCATCAAAATTTTTAAACTTCTTATGAAAGCTGGCAATCATTTTCAAACTGTGCAATGTGAAAGATCAGATCTGAAGATGAGATTAGTATCAATGTATTGCTAGGTTATGTTTAATATCATTCTATGTGCTAAAGAGGGCAAAAGGAGGTGAGCAGCATTGAAGAAATCCAGATGTTGTGATGATGGAAGCCTGCAAAAGGAGCCAGTGGTGAAATTCAGACAGGATGAGTGACATTATGTAATATAATTATGTAAGTATGTGGCCAGGATAAATCGGTGACAACACTGGGAGAGGCCAATACAGTATCATTCCTTTTGTTTTTACTTTTCACAAATCTTGTCAATTTCTATAATTACTGCAAAAATCAATGCTACCATTTTCAACAACTTGTTGTTTTCAAAAATTTCTTACATGGATAGATTATTTTTAAAGGGCCATGTTTCCCCCGGTATAATTCTCTTCTCCCAGTGCCTGAAGTTTTTCAGGTTGTAAACCACTATAAGCTGCTCAAAGATAATATTCCATTGTAAGCTAAAACAAAAAATTAAAGGAGCCGTGAGGAAGCTAGTGTTTGAGGAGGGTACTACAACTCTACACTCATTAGTCTCTCTTTACTCCACCGCCATTCCTGTTTTCTTCCTCTGTCTGTCTTTTCCTACTTCTCCTAGGCTAGGAGCAAAAGTTGTTGACAAATTTAACACCCTTCCAAATCTGATTGGAGACATAAGCAATGACCTGGGATGATAATAGATTCTTATTCTTTTATCCCATAAGACAAAGATGCCAAGCAAGCTGCAATTGTAAAAGAAAGAAAATTCTAGATAAAAATACTACTTTGTAATCATTTTATGAATCTTGTTACTTTTCCTTCTGTTATATTAAAAATCTATATCACACATAAAACTGCATTTTGTTCCAAGACGTTCTTCAAGAACCAAAGAATTACTCAACTAAAGGAGAACTAGTATAAGATTTGGTGTCTACTTAGCTTTGCTACTAACTGTTGTGTAATCATAGGAAAATAATTGTTTCTAGTAAACAGGAGTGGAAAACTCCAAGGTTGATGGTAGTAATCAAGGGTTCACTAGGATCCAGTTGCTTGAATAATCCTAAAATCTAGGCTACAGTTGTTTGAATAATTCAACCATCTCTATTTTTCAAGTCATTCTATTATGATTTGATGCAACTCCAGGTGTGTGAGGATGGAGGATGAGATTACATGGAGAAATATATGATATGCTTATGTATGATATACTATCTCCTTTAAGAAACCTGGGAAGGAAAGCACATAAAAAACAGTCTTACAACATTAGAAAGTATCTTAAAAATACAAAAAAAAATGCCTTTCCCTGAAAATTATATCAAAATACTTTATTTTTCTATTCCTTTGTCTCTTAATAGTTTATTAGATATCCAACCATGTTGAAGACTTTCCTTTCCTATTCCAAATTCTCCCAGACTCTGTCTCCACAGATGTCACTTTGACTCTCTCTGAAGTGCTTCCTCCCCACCTTTTTTCTTCTTGAATATTTATTCTTCTCTCCTGTAAGTAATCTGCTTTCATATATAAATTTCCTTAGCTTTTTCACCAACTTTATACCTTATCTGCTACGTAATAAAACTCAAGACCTTGTAGACTAACATCACATCTTAGAAGGTAATAGGATTGAAGAGAAAGGTCTAGAAGACAGCAATGAATTTTCCTTAATGGGCAAGGAACAGAGATGCCATAATTACTTATGCTTCGTTTTCTCTCCTTCCTTTTACCCTTCCTTCCTTCCATTTATTATTATTATTATTATTATTATTATTATTATTATTATTTTTAAGAAGTCTATGGCTTTATTGCCAGGCAGGTTACTTCAGGAGAGTGGGTGGGTGGTCCCAATGCTAGGCCAGCTGTGCTTCACTGGTTTGTAAGTGATGGAGAACTCGCCCAGGTAGTGGCCAATCATCTCAGGCTTGATTTCCACCTGGTTGAAGGTCTTGCCACTGTAGAAGCCCAGCAGGCAGCCCACCATCTCTGGCAGGATGATCATGTCCCACAGGTGGCTCTCCACCACCTCGGGCTTCTATTTGGGGGCCTCCTTCTTGGCCTCGCACAGGCCTTCAGCAGTGAGCACTGCCTCCTCTTCAGGCCTGGGTTCAGCCGTGGGCATGGTCCAGTGCTGTACAGCTGCATCACCTGATCACAGGACATGTCCAGCAGCAGGTCGAGGTCCACCCCATGATAGGTGAACTTGTGGAAGGTTTGCTTCTTCTTTACTTCCAACATCTTGCTGTTTCTTCAGAAAGCCTTCTTTTCTTTCTTTATGTATACATTGCCTTCCAGCCTTTCTGCCATTGTAACACATATTATTATACATTTAAGTTTTAAGTCAAATTTCATCTAGTTTTATAAATTGTATATAATTAAATCCATCACAATTCTTAGTCTGTATCTATCATTCCATCTATCTATCTACTTACCTACTTTGTACAATTATTCTTAATTTTTTATTATGTAGTACACATTGCCCCCCTACCCCCAGTGGCTCATTATTTGCTTTTTAGGTTCTTAAGTAAACTATTTGAGATAAGGCCATGCCTTTTATTTTTTATTCACTAAAGTATGGAATGCAGTGTAAGGCATGATATTGTGAGTGGTTAATGCAGCCTTACTTGGTTTGTGAAAATGTGCATAAGGTGTTCGCCAAGGGAATGGTGATCTTTGTCTAGTCTTAGCTAATTATGTTCTTATAAATATCAGCCTTAAACTACAGCTCCTGTTAGCTAATTTAAATAAAAATGATGCTTCCTTTGTTCTCTAATAAGCTTAATTTACAGACGTATGTTCTAAACAAGTGTTTATAATTGGGACTGAAAGGAGTGAGACATTGGTGATGACAAAAACTGTGGCAAATATTGGTGTTGAAAAGATGGAAAGGGGAGGGAGGTATGTGTGAGAGTGACACTAGGAGAAGTGACTTTTTTGATATGTTACAGCTTTGTTTATAAGTAGTTTTGGCATGGCCTTTCCACATTTTCCAAGACAACTGATTCAATATCAGAAAGTGTGTTGGAATAAATGTTTAGTTTCATTTCATTTTGTTTTGTTTCTTGAAAGAAAGTTGCAATCGATCCCACCTGCACAACCGATAAGACTGTCCAATTTGTCTTTTCTTCATACTATAAATTTATCCCAGAGTGAAGGACAGAGTAAATTTTTCAGTGTTTCTTAGGTGACAAACACAGATTCCTGTGTTTTAAAAGAACTTGGGAAAGAAAACATTTGATTAATGAAAGGAAAATACAAATATTTGTTTCAAATTTAGGGCTTAATTAGATGCCTGATGCCTCTGGAAATCCATGAACTACTTTTTCTCTCTCTATGTTTTACATATAATGTATCATGTCTCTGCACTTGGTCATTAGTAAATTGTCTATCACATTATTTCCATGTTTAACTTATTGAATCATAGTACAAGTACGGTTCTTATCCAGTTAGTTTGGTTGAATAGAATGAATATCAGTTCTTTCACATAAATGTTATGGTTAATAGTGACTTTAAATTTATCCATAGTTATATACTTGGCTCAAATACAACTAAATGATATGACTAAAGAGTATGTCTCTAATTTTAGCTAATTAATATGAATACAAAAGCTTTGAGAAATATGGCTATGAAGTATAACATGAACTTTACAGTTATAAAATACTTTTGAAATGATGTTGCTGTATGGTGTTCTTAATTTTACTGTTTAAAGCTAATGTTTTCATTCAAAGCATTTCAGAATATATAACTTGTGTATAGAGTACAAATACCTTAATCACAAAGATAGCACCTACAACAATATTTCTCTTGTATCTAATCTAGGACTAAAGTTTGGAAAATCTTTTTGTAGGTCTAGATGTAATGGATTAAAATAGGAGATCAATAGGTATGAAAGCAAATAAGCATATAAAAATCAGCAAAAACTAGACCTTGAAATCTAGAGGGCTCCAATATCACTTATCTGAAAAATGCCTAATATGAGAGGGAGAAAACGTTACAGATGTGCAATGTAGCCCTCATACAGCCTGGAGCCTATTCTAAATCTGAGCAGTAATATTTGCCATTTCTTGTTTTAAAAAGTGCCTCTCGTCATTCTTTATTTTGCCAAAGTACATGTCTCCTGGCAGTCTTCCATAGAATCACTGGATTCTCTACTTGTTTTTAAATTTTGATTTTTTTAAAAGCTATTATTGTCACATAGAATTGATAAGAATCTGTCCTTTTCATCATGTGCACTTCTAAACTACTGTGATAATGTCATGATTTGATAATGGTGGTAGGATGAAGCAGTAAGAATCAAGAGCTCAGAGGAAGGGACATGACCTCACAGAAGAGTGAGACATGAATGCTGCTCTATGTCTTTCCCACTCTCTAATCATGAAATGATATTAGAAGTGGTATGAAGCTGATGTTTCTTATTCTGTATTCTGGTCAGTTGTTTTACCTGTCTAGTTCAAAATTCTTTATCTTCATGATCAATTTTCTCCAGAATTCACTTTTTACTTAGCAAGTTACATCTTGAAGTCTCTGAGGATTTTTTTCTAACATAAAACAAATGAACAAATAAAAAAAAACTTCTTTAACTTTGTTCAGCCAAGAATGTATCAGTTGTATTTGCCAAAGTTCCCTTTTAATTAACAACATGTATTAGAATTCTAATTTCAGAATTCACGGAGCTCACTTAGAACAATTCTGATTTAGAACAATTTTTTTGTTGTTAAAATGTAGCTTGGGCTATTTAACACTTCTCTCCTCTTACCTGACCCACAGTTTTATTAGTGAAAATGTCAATATGTGGGTCAATAAGAGCTCATTTTATAATTTTTTTCTACACATAGAATTGTACACCTGGAACCTATGTAATTCTTGCTAAGAAATGTCACCCAAATAAGTCTAACAATAAAAAAAATTTTTTTAAAGAATTTTTAAACAATTTACCTAACAGATGGCTGTGTATCTAGTAAGGAATGTTTTCCTTAGAAGTCCTTCCATAATCTTCTATAACCACCTGCTCAAATATCTAGCTGTCCCTCCTAATCAAGAAGTATTTATTTATATTTAATCAAAGATGAAATTAAATGTTTAAAAGTAAAGTCTCCCTGATATGTAAGTCTTAGCAACTGATCCAAGGAAAATGAGAAAGACATAGTTATTTTCTAGGAAATTTAGAATCTGTAGTTTTGAAAGTTCATTTTCTGGTTTTGGGAATATTAATACTGAGACTTAAAAAATAATGATTATTTATTTCTGTATTAAGCCTGTCCAAAAACTATAGTTCTCAATGTGTACAGAAAAGATCTGACATAATACACAGAATGGTGCTAGAATTAAAGGTCCACTGAGAGACACTTCCTTGGATCCTAAGGTATTACTAGTTTTATCAAAACAGAAGAAAATAATCTGAGTAAAGTCACTTGAACCACCTCCAGCAATGAGAGAAGCTCTGAGAAAAGACTTGAAGTCTGACTATTGGGAACCAAACCTCAAGTTATTAGATCATGTGGAAGAAATGCCAAGATGCTCAGTGGATTTCTCAGAACTGCTTCTGTTCTTGTTGATTGTATCAATGTTTCATGGTCCTTGAGACAAAAAGAAATTTAAATCAACAATTAGAGTAGAGAAATGGTGCTATAAAAATCATACTTTTCTCCCTCACTCAGAACTCTCAGGTATAACCTATTTCTGGGTACCTGCTTCTGTATGTTGGCCTTGACATTTATGCATTCTCATTTGAAAATATATTTCTTGGAAGGCAGGTATCTTGTTTTGAATGTTGTATTTTAGACTTCTATTTAGCAGCTTATAAAGTGTAACCTATGAGGGTGGGCTGATAAATTTTGCCTCCAGTGTAATATTCTTTGTTACATTAGTAGAGTGACCAGATATACCATTTAAAATGGGACAGAAAAACAATGGTACTGTCCCATTTCAAACGGTATGTATGGTTAGCCTGGTCTCACTGGGCTAAATTCAAGGTGTCAGTAGGCTGACAGACATGCCATTTGTCTGGTGGTTTTGTAGAAAAATAATTATGCAGCTTTGAAAATACATGATGTAGCAGTATTTCTTTTTTAATTTCATTAAAATACCCTTTCCCATTCATTTTCTATTTAAGTAGAGGCAAAATTTATCAGCCTGCCCTTGAATGTTCAGAGACTTAACATTTACCATTTAAATTTGTCTTGGTCATTTTAAACAATTTTTTCTTGGAGACACAGGAGATTAAGACTGCTCTTCAATTCAACAAACATTTGTATAAGCTTAATATAAGCTCCTTGTATTTTAACCTCTATTATTCCCCCAATAAGAATTGAGTTCTCTTCTCAGACCTTTTCTCTTAATCAAAATTTCTAGCCCGTCTTTCCAGTAGTTATATCCACTCTCTCCTGATATTCCTATGCCGAACTTGTCTCTATCAAAAAGATTTTCCAGGTTAATTTTACCAGCTTCAATCATTTTATGTGATTCCTTTCAGTACCTATGTATTATACTTTACTGGTTCACATTTATTATCCTTCTTAACATATGCAGTTTATAAAATTATAATTTATAACTTTATCTTAACAGAAAGCATAGTATTACTGATGTCTCACTGCTTTGCATCCAGTATTTTAAGGCTAATGTCTTGTATCTATATGTGTTACCCACAAGTACTATACTGATCTCTCCTTGAGGAGATTTCTCTGACCATGGAGTGTCTTAGAGTGGAAGCAGATCAATGAATGAGAGAATGAGAAATACCTCACACCCAGACACCATTATTTATGGAAGATGATATATTCACAACTAAAATCAAATGTCCTAGAATTGAAGAGCTTACAAAAATTCATTAAGAATTCTTATAAGCTTCCATAATATTGCCTCCTGTGTCCCTAGCTTCTTTTCCATCAAATAAGGAGAATAGACTATATGATCAAGAGTTTCAAGGTTTAAAAGAAACATAATAATCTTTCAGATTCTGAATCAAATGATAAATCAAGAATCTAGGAGGGATATTAGTTATCATTAGTTTCCCCCTTAGACTGCAGTCCAAGTCTGGGCTCTAGAAGGGGCCCTCTTGTTACTTACTCAGCTGCAATGGTTTTATTACTCACCCCATTGCAGGAGAAGCAGCAAGAGGGCTGCAAGCACAGAGCAGCCCCGGTAAGCAGACAGTATAGAGGAAACTTGCCATTATCAGTGAAGACAATCTCAGAGATGGGGCCACACAAACAGTACCTCGTGACACATTTGTCTCACTTGATAAGAGTGAACAGAACTGTCAATCTCTTTAGTATTAATGAAGGTTGGGTTGACTGAAGCAGGTGAGAGAGGACCCAGGGGTTTATTTTTTGAGTTGCCTCTGGCGAGAAGTCTTCATGAAAAAATGAGAGCAAGGGTAGTGTTTCCTTGAACGGGGTGCCAAGGAAAGATCCAACAATATTTTTATAGTTTTTGGAGGAATGGTGGATGGTATCCATCTCTCTAGCTAGCAAGCTAGCTATGTACCATCTATTTCGATCTGTATGTTCTCACCTATAAATAATTATGCAAATTATGCCCATTTGTGGTCATATTGTTCAATTCATTATACTTTATTTTTTTTGTAATTACTTCCTCTAGCATTGGTATCTCATGACATATACAAATAAGTAAAATTCATTGTTTCTTATAATTATGGCTGTTAAGGAGACCATTTCTTATGTCTGTATACCAATTTTTAATGTTTTCTATACGTATGTAAGAATGTAAATATGCACCTGTTAATCTATTAACCATCATTCAGTCACACAGCCTGCTTCTCAAAGTGGGTATTATTTTATCAGCATTATGTTTATTTAGTGTATGTGTTTTCTAATCCCATGAATATGTCTTATAAACATTTCTTACAAACATGTATTTCTATTTTTCTGCATACTAGATTTGGAAGTCCTACCCAGTTGTAACTTTTGATGCAAGTTTCTTATATTTTTCATTGAATGCAATCCAAAGTTATTCTTCAGTGTAATCATTTTAGTTTTTAAATATTTGCCTTGAATCCTTCTTACCTACAGTTTCTTTTTTGTATAGTTTTAAAACAATTCAATACTTTAAAAATAGTTTATTGAGAAATTAATACATTTACAATGCATTCAACGAAGTATTTCACTGTTCAAAAGTATGGTAACAAGATCTAAGAACTGCATCTTCAAAAATTTTTGACCTCATATTTTGCTTATATTTTTTTGTAGTTGTCATTTTCTATACTTTTCTTGAGTTCTTTTATTTGCCTTCTCTCCTTTGAGTTTGTTTTCTTGCTCTTTGTTTTTACAAGTTACATGTAAATTTACTTTTCTCCTTTCTTGTCTTTTTTAAAAAAATCAAAGAATAGACTTTCTTTGTATTTATTCCTAGTAACCTGACCTAGTTACCTATTTAAACTTTCAGACTTTAATAGCATCAACTTTGAATTTAGCCAAGTTGATTTCCTCTTATATTTATTGTTTCTCTTATTTCCTGGTGCAGCTTTTTCTTGCACTATGTCTTAAAGAATATCCAGTTCCTCTGAATGGCTTTGTCTCTCAGGCTCTCCTTTATTAGAAACTGTCCCCATATTTTTCTAAGTTTTTCAATAGTTGGCATAATTAAAATTCACTGTTTTGGTGTTTCTACTTCTTTGTCCTTTTCTAAAAGTCACAAAATTCATTAATCTGTAATTGTGATAATTAAGTTGATTTCCTTGGGCCGTAATTGGCATAAACCCTAGAAAAGTAGCACAAAAGAACAGTATTTACAAAGAAAATCTGGGGCAATAGGACCCAGTAAACTAATTCCCTTTCCTCCCCCTTTCCAGTATTTTTCTATACAGATTAAATTACTGAGACATTCAGCTGTAACAGAGCATTATTTCATACTTTTATGTTCTGTCTCCCCAGATGTCTATAAAACATTTAAGGGAAGATGTCTGCTTAGAACTTGCATCTCCTATAGCATTGCTAATTGACTACCCAGATATGTACATCTGGTATTGCCAGGAAGCTTGTTAGAAATAAGGAATCCTTAGCCCACTACAGATATAATAAATTAAATCTGCATTTTAACAAATTCTTCATGTGATTTGCATGCACAATATAGATTGAGAAGCATTGCCATATAGCACGTTTGCATGTGATAGGCACTGGTAAAATCACTGTTGTTGAGTAGTTATCTCTGAACTAGTCAAGATTAGTGATCACAATCTAATGGTCTTTGTAGTGTAACTAAAATGCTTGCCTTCTAAATTCCCAAATATGTGCATCTGAAAAAACTTTGGGTTGCAAAAATTGTTATAATTTTAATTAAGAAAACATTAACTTTTTATTACAGGTCTATTTTTAAACTTTCAGTAGTCAAATTTTAAGTTTGATGTTGCAGTGTGGGAACGCACTGAATTTCTCAGTACTTTTAACTGATACATGTATTTTGTAGTCACTTTACAGAATATTTTTGATGAAATATAGGTTCACTTTTAAGTGATGCCAATTGCAAAGCATGCTATTTTGAGGATACCCTGTTTTCCTCAAACATTTTTTTCCATACAGTTTATATTTTTTATTATATTCAGATTGAAAAAGGTTGCTAATGGATGTTGTCATACATGATTTTGGAATTATTTTTTTTCTTCCCTCAATTCATGACCTACACTGTATTAAGTAACAAAATCTAACCAGTTTTTACAATTGTCTTATTATCATAGGCTGACCAGATGTACCATTTGAAACAGGACATTAAACAATGGTACTGTCCTGTTTCAAATGACACATATGGTCAGTCTACTGACATCTTGAATTTAGCCCAGTGAGACTAGGTTGACCATACGTAGCATTTGAAATGGTACAGTACTGTTGTTTTCTGTCCTGTTTAAAATGGTATGTCTGGTCAGCTTATTTATTATGGTATAATAGTAGTACAAACAGTTATGCAAAGATTTGCATCATTTAATCTTGATTGTTCTCCTGTTTCTTTATTATTTTTACAAGTAATTGTTGAATTACAAATGCATTATTCCCAAAATACACATTTTTAATGTTTTTTTTTTATTGTTAGACTTATTGGGGTGACATTTGTTAGAAAGAATTACATAGGTTCCAGGTGTACAATTCTACAGTGCATTGTCAACTTGTTGTATAATAAGTTCACGACCTAGTGTGAGTTCTCTTTCCATCACCATATATTTAGCTTCCCCCCTCTCCCCTCCCACCCCCTCCCCGTTTTGCCTTCCCCTCCCCACTTGTTCCCAAATAAACATTGAACTATTGATTGTGCCCATGGGTTTTTGTTTGTTTGTTCGTTTTTCTTTGTTGCTTTCAGTTTTATATTCTGTATATGAATGAAGTCATATAGTTCTTTGTTTTTTCTGTCTGGCTTATTTCACTAAGCATGATGATCTCCAGGTCCATCCATTTTGTTGTAAATGGCAATATTTCATCTTTTCTTACAGCTGAGTAATATTCCATTGTATATATGTACCACAACTTCTTTATCCAGTTATCTGTCACAGGGCACTTTGATTGTTTCCTTGTTTTGGCCACTGTGAACAGGGGATCTAGCAAAAAAACTTGAAAACCTTAGTCTGCAAAGACTTATATACCTCCATGTTGATTGTACTCTCTTAATAGTTGTATTAGTTGTCAATTTCTCTATTTACTATTTTAAAGTGATTACTAATGATTTTTGTATGTAAATAGCTCTTACAATTTTACTCTTGCAATAACAGTGAATAATTTTTAAGAATTATATTTTATTGAGCTTTTATTGAGATAATTATAGATTCACATACAATTGGAGGAAATAATACATAGATATTTCATGTACCCTTTAAGACATGTCTCCTAATGCTAACATTTTGTAAAATTATCTTACAATATGGCAACCAGGATATTGATGTTGATCACAATTTACCATTCTTATTTAGGGTCCCTCAATTTTACTTATACACATTTGTGTGTTTGTGTACATTTAGCTCTTTACAATTTTATCACCTGTGTAGGTTCATGTACCTACAACTACAGTCAAGATACTTAAGAGTTCCATCACCAAAATGATGCAAACTGTTGCAATTTTACAACCCCTCTTCTATCCTCAACTCTTGCTGTCTCTAATTCCCAACAACCACCAATCTCTTTTCCATTTCTAAAATTTTGTCATTTCAAAATGCTATGCAAATGGAATCATCCTGTATGTCACCATTTGAGATGGAGTTTTTTTCACTCAACATGGTTATCTGAAGATCCATCTAAGTTATTTCATATATTTATAGGTATTCCATTTTATTACTGTTCAGTGTTTCCTGGTATGGCTGCACTGGAGCTTGGTTAACCATCCATTTGTTAAAGGGCATCTGGGCCATTTCCTGACTGGCCATAAATAAGCCTTCTATAAACATTTGTGTACAGTTTTTTTTCTATGGATGTTTCCATCTCATAAATACCAATTTAATTTTTACTTCAATTGGCTGATAATTCCAACATATTAAGCACATAAGATTTTCACTCAAAGTTATACCTATAACTGAAAATGGACAATCAGATACTAATGATTCTGAAACAAGCTTTGTCCATCATATTAGCTCTTGCACAAATTTGATGTTCAATGTGAGTTTGGGTATTTACTTTTTTTAAAGACCAAGATTGAAACTGATCTAAATATCAGATTTTGGACAGATATTGTAGCTGTAATGTTAGTGTATTCCTAACAGAAGCTTGAACAAGCCTATTAGACTTATTAAACTTTGAACAGTTGCCACTATTTACCTGGTAATAGTTATTCACATTTTATGCTTAGTCAAAGTAGTGAATAGAGAAAAAATAATAATCTACTATATGATACTACTTTATAGACGTCCAATAATTGTATGTGTATATGTGAATATGTCTGTATCTGTGTATTAAGCATCAAAATTTAACTCAGTCATCACCTATCCATTTAACAAGTTACTCTTCAATGTCTGCATATGGCAGATCCAAAGCTAATGTTTGTAATTTAAAGATTAAATAATATAGTCTTTACTCTCAAATAACTTTTTGGTTTAGATGCTATATCTATATGGCTGAAATAAAAAAGTTCCATGTTGCAGTTATGACTAATTAGTATTTTTGGAAGACATCAATAGATAATTTTAGTGAACTTATGATGATATAGAGAAAATAATCTTCTTTTTTTTTTTTAGTACAGAGTACCTGGCTTTCTTTGTGTATACAGAGAAAATAAAGACCTACTTTTATTAAAATATTTTTTCTGGATATATTCTATTTTGAGATATTAATTCATGTTTTAATTTCTTTTCCTTCTTTTCTTTCCCACATAGGTAAATTACATTTTTCACTTAATACCCTCACTTATGTGTCAGGTCTATAAACCAAGATAATCTGAAACTTTTACTGTTTTGGATTTTCTAAAATTTAAATTCTAAGACAATTGAGATTTGCCCAAATGGGCTAAAAGGATCCTTGTGTAGAGACTGAGTCTAGGAATAAAGAGGAGAGTTGGTGGGTTATTTAAGCTTCTTCCCCAGACTAAACTAGTTTATCCTGCACTAGAGAAGTTTAGAGAAATCCATGTTTTCCTGGCTGATGTGTCTTGAGGTCAACTTTCTTATGGGAGAAGCAAGGATGTGGGAAATTATGAGACAGGAATGGCCACTGGGTACATCTAGGCAGATAAGGTTATAGTGTCCTTCACTAGATTTCTTTTACTCATATTGTAGAACATTACCAGACATGAACAGTCACTGGGACAAGGCTGAGGGACATCTCAGTAACATACAGATCTGATTCACAAATGTGATGTAAAACCTTGATATATGTTATTATGCAGACAAAAGAAAAACTTCTACAGTGATAGAGATTTATATAATATTTCCTCTAGCTTGGGAGTATAGGACACAAAAGTAAAATTACAATGGTTTATGAGGCAGTAAGAGAAGCAATGTTTTTTTTGTTTGCACAACTGAGTTTGTGACCTGAGAGTCATATCTGGTCATATAGCCACTCTGGGGCAAAAACGAGTTTCTCTGTCTTGGGTATTGGTCTGATGTTCATTATTTTTAAGGCAGAGGGTCGTACTTTGTTCTCTATATTTTTAAAATTTTTATTTATCATAGACATTCAATATTATATTACTTTCAGGTGTACAGCATAGAGGTTAGACATTTATATAAATTATAAAGTGATTCCCTGATAAGTCTAGTACCCACCTGACATTATAAATAGTTATTACAATAACTGACTATACTCCTTCTGCTGTACTTTACATCTCCATGATTATTTGTAACTGCCAATTTGTACTTCTTAATCCCTTCACCTTTTTCACCCAGGCCTCCAACTCTTTTCCACCTGACAACCATCAGTTTGTTCTCTATATCTATGAGTCTGTTTCTGTTTTATTTGTTCATTATTTTGCTTTTTAGATTCCACATACAAGTGACATCATATGGTATTTGTTTTTCTCTATCTGACTTATTTCACTTAGCATGATATTGTCTAGGTCCATCCATCTTGTTTCAAATAGTAAGATATTACATTTTGTTATGCTGAGTAATAGTCCATCGTATATATGTCTCACATCCTCTTTATCTAATCGTCTATCAATGGACAATTAGGTATCTTGGCTTCTGTAAATAATGCTGTAGTGAACATAGTATGCATATATCTTTTGGATTTCTTCAGATAAATATCCTGAAGTGGGATTGGTGGGTCAAATGGGAGTTCTATTTTTAGTTTTTTAAGGAACCTTCATACTGTTTTCCATAGTGGCTGCAACAATTTGCAATCCCATCAACGGTGCACAAGGGTTCCCTTTTTGCCACATTTTTCCCAACACTTGGTGTTTGTTATTTGTGTTCTTTTCCATGGAGAACAATGGGGGCTGGTGGAAAAAGCCACAGCTCAGAGAAAGGGTCAAAAGAGAGGAGGAGCTAAGCTTTGCTGCACAGAAGAAGCAGAGTAAAGAGAACAGAGAGTCTAAAGAGGAAATGGTAAATACGTGTGATGTAAAAAGTCTCCTCATCTTCTTGAGACAATCTTTAATAGAAATCCAGACATAGGGGTTGTAATAGGATTAAAAAATAAAAGAGTGAAGAGATTGATATTTGCGCAGTGATTTGAATGAGCTAGAAAGAGAAAGGCTGTGAGGATAGGGGAACACCTGACTTTCAGGATACGAACTGATTATTAAGGTAGCTAAAATTTAAGTTAACCATAATCCCAGTTATTTATACACACACACACACACACACACACACACACACACACACACACACACACATATGAGCCATGTAATAGGAAAAATAGAGCTGTTTATGGCTGGATTTTTTCCAGATAGCCTATATATTAATATTTACACATACTCACATATATACATACAAAATTAATATTTACACATACTCACATATATACATACAAATACACACATATATATATGTGTAATTAGAAGCCAAAGTTTGTATTTATCTGGGAAAAAAATAAATAAACAAACCTCGTTAATCTTTTCTTTAAAACAAAAATAAGAATATACATTTTGTGTATCTGTGTGTGTGCATATTCCTTTTGAAGGTAAATTCCTTTCTAGTGATTGCTGATTTTATGTCTATTGCATACTATTTATGTGAAAGGCTGTATGCTATATAAACTTTTTAGGAAGGAATGCAAGGTAATAAAAGTAGCTACATATTTTGGTAGTCACTGCTGGAATTATCTATGACATCAGATGTCATGGAGCACCTACTGAGCCCTTTAATTATATACAATATAAAAAAACTGCAGTTTTGTTCAATGTAGTAAATTCATTGAAACCAGGCCTTGCTGTAGCTTTTATAGTATTAAACAAGAGGTTTAAAAACACCAGCAGTACATTACTGAGATTTCTTTCTGGGCTTTGAATTGAAAGGAAAAGAATATGCACATTTTTTATGCTGCAGCATCTAGTTATTATTGGCCTTAAATTTTTCTTCTCCATTCATCACCTGGCGAGTTTGACATTTACAGTCTGCCAGTGAATGAGTCTTAGAGGAGAGAGTTGGGTCAGTTTGAAGCTAAAATTAACAAACGCTATAATATTAATTCCAGAAATAAATAATCTTGACACACTCCTTCTTAATCCCTTTGTTTAACTTTTCCTGGGAACACCTGGATACTGACCTATTTGTGCAATGCAAGCATGGGAACCATTTAATGAAGCCACACTTTATTTCACAGTCACAGGTTTTATATTTCAGTCATCTGATGAAAGGGCCAAGTGGGAAAGAGACTTATGGGTGTGTCTCAGGACTAAAGTTTGTTGATTGTTGTCTGCTAAGACTCTTCCGTGACACAACTACCTCCTTTGTCATTTTGAAATGTGTGAAACTGATTTCAGATTAAAACTTTGCTCAATCCCTAATTTTACAAAATAGCATGAAAAAACGTTATCCAAGTACAAGTTGAAGAGGTTGGCAACAAACTACGTTGAGAGAAAAGGAACAGCAGCGAGTTTTTAGTTTTAGAGATATTGCTGGGAGCAAATTTTAATAGTTGTATTTCTTACTAAGAGAAAAAAAGATAAAAAGTGCAGAATAAAAAATAAAACACATGCTAATTAATCAAGTCCTTCTAGTCAACTGACAAGGTCTAGTTCACCAGGGATTTGTTGAACTTCTACTGAATGAACCCTGAAATGAAGACTTGTCCATAAATAGTTAAAATCATGTCAGGGAAATAAAACATTCACAGGTAAAAGAAGTTAAATAATGACTAAATTCACATAATTACAAACTAAAGTGATAATGAATTCACAGGACTTTGAAGGGGGAAGAGAGTGTTTGAAAGGGTGAGAGTCAGCACCATGACTCTCCTCAGGAGCAAAGCACGGAACAGCCTTTGACAGCCAGTGGGTAGTCTTTGAATGATGGCAAAATGTTCAAGGACTTCTTTTTCCCTAGAAAATAGAATACTATGGTTAATTTTTGAAAATGGGAAAATAATTAAAGAAATGGAACTTTGGGAAGATTGATCTGACAGATATTCATGAGTGTAGAAAGGGGAGAGATGGATGCTAGAGCCAGTTGCTATAGACTGCGGCAGATGAGATTGAGGAGGGAATATTGTCATAATCACCTTTGCTTGAAAATGAAAAGGAAAGCCAATCCTGTCTCGGGTCTCATTGCTAAATGCTAGTCTTGTTGTGGTTCTGATCTGAAACCACCTTTGAATCTGCATGGTCTCTGCTTGCTGGAGCTTCCAGGTGACATAAATCCCCATCTATACTAAGGCCTATGACACCTGGAATAGTCTGCCCAGAAGCACAGCATAGAGTACACTTGTTAAGTCCTTAGGCTAGAAAGCCATTTCATTTATGAGGTCTTGTTTATTTTTTCTGTTGTATTGTTCTGAATTCCATTTATCACTAGAATTTTAGTGCCTAGTTTCAGTTTTAAGATGTTCACCCTCACATGCTACTGAATTCATGTCCTGTCTCTACTCTGAACACCAGCTTGAACCCCCGGATTTGCAAACTTCTTTCTGAGCTGACTCCTTACAGATGTATACTGGCCCAAATGAACACAAAACTTTACTAGTAAGTAGAGTTTAACTGGAACTTATTAGCTTTGAACTTGCCTTTACTCTTGGGAGACATGCTATTTTCATATTCACTCTTTCTGCACCTAATTTCTGGTTGTCATTCTTGGCTTGTGTTTTGGGTGTTCACTGCTGATTTTGAACCCTATTTTCTTTGAACCCCATCAAACTTCTTGCTATCTTCTGACTACAACTTGCTTATGTTCATCTTTACTCCTTTTTTGGGGGGTGGGAGATCTTTCCATATTCTTGCAAGCATTGTAGGCCCCTCAAACACGTCAAAAATCTACTGATTACAGAAAGCATTTGTCTGTTTACCTCACATTCTTATGCATTTTATTTAATTTTATTATTATGTTAACACAACCTGCATAGATTTAAAGTACACATTTACATTCATTCTAACTCAATTTACTCCAAAACTGATTTAATGATTACTAAATATACATACAGCAGGTAAAATTAAAAAATTTCAAATTAAGCAAATAAAAAAGATGGGGACAAAATAAAATGAGCATTATTATACCCCAAACATTTGGGTAGAGAATGGACACATAAAAAATAAGGAAGAGAAAAATATATTAGTTACAAGAATCAGTTTCTAAAAACAAATTGTTCAGAATAAGTTCTACTGACACCAGATAGTTACTCACATATGAATCTCCCCGTAGAGGACACACTATGCAATATAAGGGTAAATATCTTTATTAATACTATTAAAATAATTTTCTACAAATTCTTAATAAATAATATAATTAAACTTTATAGCCTGTCCTATACCTGTTTAATTTTGTAGGTATACCAAATGGGTACCTTTATTTTAGAAAATATATTTAATAACACATTAAATTATAGAATATTATTTTTATTCAGATAATTGAGTAATTAAAATATTATTTTTATTTTAAAAACTTAAAAACAAAACTTCAGAATTAAGCTGCTAAAGTGTGAATCCAGAACACTTCCAAGGTGCCGAAAAAAAAAAAAAAGGCAGGCAAGGCCAACTCTTAAAAAGTGTTTGCAAGATCAATCCTAAAGGTTTCCCTTTTACAAATTCTTTCTTTCCTTCTGGCTGATTCACCAAGTCTATGTTAGAAGAACTAATGACCTGATATTTTGGACAAGTAAAATAAGCAACTCTGAAAAGAGTTTAGACTTCATTGGTCAGCTTCTCTGGCAGCCTTCTCATTTCCTATAGGCTTCTAGGCTTTTCTCTGGCTATGAAGTTGTTAGCCAACAACTACTCATTTATTAGTCTTCAAAGCTATAGAAGTGTCCTGGTTTAGTTACATATGTTTCCTACAAGCACATACACATAAACATGCTCATGCATATTTTATTTTCTTTTTACTACAATACATCAGGCTGGCAACCTTCTACTTCCAAACCCATAAGAGTTGTGCAATGAACCACTATGCTTGAGTCTTGGGATAACTGAATCTTTATAAAAACTTTCTAAATGACTTTAAAAATGTCTGCATTTGAACTTTTGTTTCAGTCAGACCAAGGGTTCAAGTCTCAAAATCTATAGATTTTTAAAAAATGTTGCCATTCTTAGCTACTACATTGTTTTCTCTTATCAGAAATATAAAAGTCTTAAGATCTGAAATGCTCCAACTTGATCGTTAACTCCTAGATATATAAAAAAAAATCCCAAAAGTTACATATGTGACTTGCCCAGAATTACATTAATAGTTAATAGAAGAATCTCAGAAATAAGGCTCAATTTTCTTTCTTTCTTTCCTGTGGAATAATACCCAAAATATGGCTTTTATATTAATATTTGAAAAATACTTTGTTTTTATTCATTCATTCATAACATAGCTTTCTATCCATCCCTGAGTAAAATCCAAAGTCTTTCTGAAAGTATGCAAAGCACTACTTGATCACTGCCCACTACTTTCGTGATCTCATTCTGAGTCCCCTGAGCTTTCCTTGCTTGCACTGATTGAGCCACACTGATCTCTTGGCAGTTCTGTGAACTTGCTGAACATCACCTTAACTCTTAAGGTCTCTGCACTTCTTGTTATTTCCCTCTGGAATCCCTTTCTCTAAATATATACAGGCATTGTTCCTTCACTTCTTTTATATCTCTCCTAAATATTATCAAATCAGAGAAATGTTCATTCTACCACATGAAAATGACAGCCCCCTGTCCAATACTGGTCACATTTTATTCCTCTTACCTATTTAATATTTCTTCATAGTTCTTATCTTCACTCAAAATATTATGTATTTGTTGGTTTATTGTCATCATTCTTGATAAAACCCAAGTTCCTTAAGAACAGAGACCACTTTTTTTTCACTTCAGGTTTTTGGTACATAAGGTAATGCCTGACACATAGTAGGTTTGCACCAAGGATTTCCTAAATAAATAAAAATATTTATGCATCCATAGAATTAATCCATGCTAAATACTTAATTTAGTGTGTCCCATGTCCTGTGTTATGTAGAAGCAGAAAATGAAACAGATATGATCCTCACCATCAAGTAAGATTGGCAGGTAAGAACACATTAGACATGTTAAAACATATGTGAATATGAAGAACAATCAAGAAAAAAACAGGTTGCTATGGGAAAAGGTAAGAAGGTGCAATTTAATTTAGATTGAAATTAAAGAAGAGATCTCTAAGGATATGACATTTAAGTTTATTTCTGGATAATGAGGAAAAGAAAACTATGTATAGAGTAAGGGTAAGAATGTTCAGTGTATGAGAAGGAGAACTTAGAATGTTAGGACGGAGACAAGGCTGGGTTCGCTGTACGTCTCCCAAGTGGAGCAACAGTATACAGTTAGACATGCAAGTCTGGGGCCCAGAGGACGTGTCCGAGTTGTATTTGTTTCGGGAATTATTAGCATAAAGCTGGTTTTTTTAAAAGCCTGGAAATGGATGAGATTCTCTATGAAGAGTTTATATATAGAGAGGGTCATGACCAAGGCTAAGGAACTCTACATTTAGTAATTAGGAAGCAAAGTGTAAAACAAAGGAGAATGCAAAGAAACAGGCAGAGAAGTTAAAAGATACTGAAGATTTCTAATACGATGAAAGACAAGGAGGGAAACGATCTCAGAGGATGCTGTCTGACTGTTCTTAATGACAGAAAATTTCCAGAAAAATCTCAAAATTGACAATGGATGTGACAGAACTCCGGCTATTGTTGCCTTTCCCCCAGAGCACATTTTTGCACTCTTATGGAAAAGAAAGACAAATGTTTGTGAGAGAACCAAGAAAATGCAAGTGGAAGAAAAGGGACTATGTGTATGTAAAATGTATTCCAGGAGTTCCTTTTTTAAAAAGCTGGAATTTAGGGTGGGGGAAGTGGAGGGGAGTCATGATAAAGGGGACTTGTGTTTTGTGTTAAGAGGCGGTTATTAGAGTGTATTTGTTTGCCAAATAAAAGAACCTTATTCAGGGGAGAGAAATTTCTTCATAAATTTTTTTATATCACACACCTGCCTTGAATTTCAAGGAATTCATTAACCTCATTGAATATTTTCAGAATTCATGTTTCCCAGTTTAATAGCAGATGTCCTATATAATAATGTGATTTAAAATAAGAAATGTACTATGTTTGGTCTTAGTCCTATTTCTGGCACTCCTAAACCTTTTGGAATATTCTAAATTACAGGAGTGGCAAAGATGCCTTTTGTTATGTTAATGAGGCAAATTTTGGTTTCCACCTGAAGACCGCAGCAGAGCCAACCCTGTGATATGAGGGTTGGAATTTTCAGTCCTACCCTTGACCTCCAGGGAGGGAAGAAAGGCTGGAGATTGAATTCAATAATCAATGGCCAATGATTTAATCAACCTCACCTAAGTAACGAAGCCTCCCTTGAAAATTAAGGACAGAGTTTAGAAAGCTTCCAGATTGGTGAGCCTGTGGAGTTTTGGAAAGAGTGGTGTTAGGAGAAGGCATGAAAGATCCAAGCATTTTCCCTATGTTTTGCCTTGTGCATCTCTTCCACCTAGCTGCTACTGAGTTACAGCCTTTTGTAATAAACAAGTGATCTAGTAAGTAAAATGTTTCTCTGAGTTCTCTGAGTCACTCTAGCAAATTATGGAACCCAGGGAGGGGGTCAGAAGCATAGGAGCTAAAACCGGGGCTTGCTCCTGGCATCTGATGTGTGTGTCAGAGGGGATGGCTGGGTAGATAGTGTCAGAATTGAGTTAAATTGTAAACACCCAACTGGTGTCAGAGTATTGTTTGGTGGTGTGGGGGGTAACCTCCCTCCCTTAACACATACTGGAGTTTGATTCAGAATCCCTTTACGCTAAGATATGCTTAGTCAATTAAAAAATATTATGAGCTTTCACACATAATTTTGAAATAAGAGATTGGTATATTTATTCAGTTACCTATAGTAGATACTTATTTATCAAGAAATCTGCCTTCTCTCTTTTTGTACATTTCCTTTCTTAAAATGTTAGTCAGTTTGGAGTCAGCATGGTGCAGTGGAA
The DNA here is from genome assembly GCA_004026885.1 of Lyroderma lyra. Lineage (NCBI taxonomy): Eukaryota > Metazoa > Chordata > Mammalia > Chiroptera > Megadermatidae > Lyroderma > Lyroderma lyra. The sequence continues at coordinate 120,842 of PVJL010003533.1, forward strand.
AGCTCATTTATTCAAATTGAAGTAAAATACCTATCACATGGGCTTATTTGAAATAATAATCCTTTCACCAACTTTGGACTCTTAGGGGGAAAAAGTGCTGACCCTACATAGGTGATCAAGTGATTGCTAGTATTTCTGTCTGTTTCTATAGTTCTGGGAAATCTACAGAGAAAGGTTATAAAGTTTAAAGATATGCTCTCTATTTTTAGGAGGATGACAGGGTGCACAGTTTAGTATCATGTTCATTTTAAAATGATTTCTGCTCGTAATAACGTCTAAACTGATTATAAATTGAGAGTGCATATGGCCCATTGGTCACCTCTGTGCTGAGCAGGTCATCTTTGATGCTATGGGACTGTAATAAGGAAACAAGTCCATCTATACTTTGCTGTAATGTAGATCCAAGACTTTTCCTACCCTGGCATCCAAAAATGATACTACTAAGTGCAAATAAGAGGAAATATGCTATGTTTTTAATAATTAAATATAATTAATAAATAAATATTTTCCAAAGACAGAAGAGACTTCATGTCAGTATCCACAATGGCAGAATTCTTTATTTTAAAAAGCAGAAATTCTTATGTGTGATCTAGTCCAGCAACTGGGGAGAGATTCAGAATGAAGTTTTAATTTGCTTTTTCAGCCCAGATGTTTTTTGGTATCACTCTGCTAAAAACATCTTGCATATTTGAATGTTGCTATTTATTTATCTTGGGGAAAATAGGACAAAACACTATTTTAATGGAACTCAAAACCAAAGTAATACACACCTGTGCCAGTGTTCTAATGGTGATGACCACGGAGAATGCAAGGTGGCAGGTGGCAAGAATGGAGACAGGTAAATACACTGATGAAATGCTCTGGCCCTGTTTTTAATTGTCTATCACTCTCACATGGCAGTGAAGTGAAAGTAGGAATTAAGGCTTGACCAGGTTATATCAAGTCTTTCATCCATTGAACATGTTATGCTGCTTCTGTCAGTGATGAATCTCTGATTAAAAAAAGAAATTTATTCACCCAGCACTTCATATTTTCAATGTACTTCATAGTTATTAGTGAAACATGAGTATCTTCCTGTGAAGGTCAGTTTATATTAAATCCATTATGCTCTATACTTCTATCTTGTGCCATTTTATTCACAAGCAAGCCTGTATCAGTAAGGTTGGCTAATCAAGTATGTTCATCTGAAAAATACAGAACAGTCTTTAAGTCTCTATCAATGTGAAGATATTTCCTTATAGGCAAATATTTCAATGTATTTTTATTTCAACAGGAATGGGGTTATACAGTACAAACGTAGGGACATGTTTTTAAAGATCTATTTACGTAATATATATTACCTACAAGATTTCATTTGGAGTAGTTTTATATCTCCAGATATTGTCAGCAATACTACTACCTATTAAAGTCTCTTTTTCATCACTTAGTCACAGAAATAAAATCAGGGCCCCAAACAGCAACCTGAGAGGGCTTTTGATAGATACATGAACTTGATGTGATGTGGTTAGGAGGTTACATCAACGAGGCAGATACAGGATTATGTGAGGGCACTTGAATTGGCAAAAAAGGTTGGTTAAGGTTGGTTTACTGAGAAAAAACATTATTTCAAATTCTTACAATATTTCCAATGACTGGCTTATTCAGTAAATAACACAATCCTGGAAAGCAGATATTATAGTTATTATATTAAAAAAATAAATTAACATCAATTGTTGATTTAGAGTAGGAATCTGCAGAATAAAATTAAACACCACTACTAGTAATTGTAAATTTAAATATTTTAGAATCTTAGCCTAAAATTTTGTAATGTGTGTGATTTTCAATGTACCCCAATAATTAGGAAATGTTTTAAGAGAATTTAGAATTAAGTAGAAAATGTCAGATAGACAAAGAGTTCATATGAACACATGATTTAGAGTGTTGAAACTTTTATCTACCTTCTACATGCTAGTAAATTATTAGTTTTTAATTCTGATTTAATTTTAAAATTATTCTATGTAATTCTAGGTATTTTATTCCCATTTAAAGAAAGTGGGGCTTTCTCACTATTCTTTCTACTATACAATGCTCATTCTCAACTGAGTAGGGGAAGAATTAAACAGCAAGAAATGAAATGTAAAAAAGAAAGCAAAGTAAATAAACACTTTAATACTTAAGAAAATATAAAAAACAACTATAGAATGTTATAATTTGTAAAGAAGAAGTTTCAATTTAAAGATACATTCCTTGTCAGAACATTATTTGTTTATTCTAGGAAGTATAGAGATTATATTCTTGGGTGTTCAGAAAACCTAGATGATTGTTGAAACATTTTATGGTATAATAATATCAGTTTTATCCAAAGGGTATATGTTAAACTTTAGAATCCAAGCAAGGGAAAAAGGACTACTTAGTAATATTAGAAAGACAGTGAAGTGGTACTTAGGAAACTAGATGGGACTCTTAATGAGGAAAGTAGTTAAGGTGTATGATCCAAGAATAAATTGGTGGTGCAAGTCTGTGGACTCGCTGAAGGTGCCCCAAATGGGATTTAAGAAGCTGTCTATGATCTCCAATGAAGCAAGGACTTTTCAACTGGACAGAGAACATGGACCACACAGCCATCCTCTAATTTAAGACCTATTATTTCAAAGGCCTCTGAGCCTTACATCACATATACATATCCTATCCATAGCCCTCTGACATAGGTGCTATTTTTCTCCCTTTATAAATGAGGAAACCAAGACTCAGTGATGCAGAGTAACTTGATCAGATTTAAGCAGATATTAAATACTGGAAACTTAAATGTGAGAAGAGACGTTAATAGCAAAACCCTTGTAATGCATATAACCACTACTTTTATAATCATTCTCAGTAGTTGTTTGGTCCTGTTAGTTAAATCAAGAGCTGAAAAGCTGTAAACCTAAGTTTAAACAGTAAGAATTCAAAATTTTAAATTATGATCTATTTTAGAATAGCTAGACATTTAACATTGAGTTAACTGTTCAAATTATAACTGTACTTGTAACATATGAAGTAAGAAAAAGGCAGAGAAACATGAAGTGCACAGTGGTTAATCAATGCTGATTATTGTTTCATTTTAAAACTTGACTTTATAACCTTAGACAACATTTTAAAGTAAAAAGAACTAAGTGTACAAAGTAGAAGAGCTTTGAAGCAAGTGCTCAGATGACCTATGGACAGGTGCTAGCCCACAACCACCAGTTAGTTACATTGTAAACAAAGTTAAGTATGGAAATTGAGAGCAAGCATTTAAAACTTTTATAGCAATTTGCAGAATAATTCTCTGTTAAAACTACTACTACTACTAAAACAAACTTGGATTTTTGTCTTCAATTTTTAATTCCATTTTAATGTATGTTATAGAAGATTTGGTCTTCAGGAGAGCATGAGTTCAGCTTTTCAACTCTTAGTTTTAAATTTTATCTTTCCAGTATTTTAATGTATATTACAGTACTATTGACCTGCAATCATCCTTCACTACAAAGAGTTTGAGGAATACTGATAAAGGTTTTGTAGATGCTGTGAACCCTCAGGACAAAAATCAAGGTCAGCAGTTAAATTTTTAATAAATGGAGAGACTGAGAAGGTAAAGAATATGAAGAATTAGGCTAAGATCTCTGTTCGGGGGTCTGCATCATAAAGGAGAGCACAGGCAGAGTCTAGCTATAGTTGCAGGAAGAGGCCAGCATCCAGAAAATCAAGGTAGGCAGGAGGGCACAGACAGAAAGGTAACAAAATATAGAGTGTGGAGAGAGAGACACACCCATGCTAATTGCAGGCAGGTCACCCCATAGTTCAATCAACCTACAACTGCTGCATCTTAGTTTTCTTACAATCTTCTTTCTTCTTTTCTGGTCTGGGCAGAGAAAAGCTACCTGAACTACTTCTCTCCACAGTGAGACTGGGCCATCCAACTTCCTGTAGCTATTAGTTCCCAGTCAGAATAAAGCACCTTTTTCTGGGACATTCCATAATTTTCCCATTACCACCACCAACACAATGTTAGCAGAATTTAATCTTAAACAGAACGGTGATTTGTACGACTTAAGAAAACAGTCATATTTTGTAATAATACTTATTTTTCATTTTGGAAAATATTTTGTGCTAATGAAAGTATAATGTGTTCTCAAAATAAAAAGAGCTATAATCCTACAATCTAGAATCAATCTCATTATTTCAAGTGTTCCTTTGCTGTCATTTTCTTTGCAGACTTACTTTTAAAACTTTTATACATGTTTGTCTGGATTTTTGCCTGTATATATTTTTGTGTAGATTTTTCAACACATATTACATAGTAGTGTTAATGTGCTAAAGCTACCATAACATAGTACAACAAACTGGTCACCTAAAGTAGAAACATGTTTTCAGAAATTTATTTTTTGCACAGTTCTGGAGGCTGGAAGTTTGAGATTAAGGTATTAGCATGGTTGGTTCTTCTGAGGGCTATAAGGTCTGTGAGGGAGTCTTGTGCCTCTTTCCTAGCTTTTGGTGGTTCTCTGGCAATTTTTAGATTGCTTTGCTTGTGAATACATAACCCTGATCTTTGCCTTCATTTTTCCATGGCATTCTCACTGTGACCAAATCTCCTCTTTTGATAAGGACACCAATGATAATGGATTAGGGCCCATATGAACTCATTTTAAATTGGTAATCACTGGGAAAACCCTATCACTAAGGGCACATTCTGAGATACTGAGGATAAAGACCCATATTTTTTTGGTGGAGTACACAATTTAACCCTTTATAGTCATTATTTTTGTCAATTCTGAAACTATTCTCTGAAAATCTCTTTATCTAATGCATTTTATTGCTTAAATAAACCATGTTATATTTAACTATTACCCTTTTGTTGGACATTTATTTGTTTAACGTTTTGCAGCTTTACATATAATGAGCCTGTGAATATTCTTTTTTTTAATTGTTAAACTTATTGGCATGACATTGGTTAGCAAAAATTACATAGATTCCAGTTATACAATTCTACAACGCATCATCTATGTTTTGCATTATGTGTTCATCATCTAGAGTTAGTACTCTTTCCATAATCCTCTATTTCTGCTCCCTTATCCCTCCTCACCTCCCCACTTACCATTAGCTAACCACTAAACCATTGACTATGTCCATGAGTTTTTGTTTCTTTGTTGCTTTCAGTTTTATATTCCACATATGAGTGATATCACATGTTCTTGTTTTTTTCTGTCTGGCTTATTTCACTTAGCATGATGATCTCTAAAGTTGCAGGATATGAAATCAATGTACAAAAATCAGTTGCATTTCTCTATACAAATAATGAATCTTCAGAAAAAGAAATGAAAGAATCAATACCTTTTGCCATCACAAAGAAAAGAAGAAACTACCTGGGAATTAACAAAGAACATGGTAGACTTATACAAGGAAAACTACAAAACACAATTAGAAGAAATTGAAGAAGACATAAAGAAATGGAAAGATATTCTGTGTTCATGGATAGGAAGATTTACTGTTTTTAAAACGGTCCTATTAGCCAGAGCATTATACAGATTTAATGCAATTCCCATAAGAATCCCACAAACATACTTTACCTAAATAGGTATAAACTAATCAGATTTGTATGGAACCACAAAAGAGTTTGAATTGCCAAAGCATTACTACATAAAACAAATAAGGCTGGTGGTATCATGCTCCTCGATTTCAATTTATAGTACAAAGCATCAATAAACAAAAGTTTGGTAGTGGCAGAAAAACAGATACACAGACCAGAACAGAATCAAAAACCCAGAAACAAATCTACAAATATATGGACAAATAATTTTTTATAAAAGACTGAAAAATACACAATGGGGAAAAGAAAGCCTCTTCCATAGTTGGTGCTGGGAAAACTGGAAAAACACATGCAAAAAAATGAATCTGAACTGTGAACTCTCACCATATACTAAAATTAATTCAAAATGGATTAAAAACCTCCACGTAAGACCTAAAACAATAAACTGTATAGAAGATAATATTGGTACTAAACTTATAGACCTTGGGCTCAAGGAGGACTTCATGAACCTGAACTCAAAGGCAAGGGGAGTAAAAGTAAAAATAAGTGAATGGGACTATATCAAACTAAAAAGCTGCTGCACAGCAAAAGAAACCATGAATATTCTTAAACAGAAATATTTTGTGTATCTCTGAGTTTATACTTAATTTAAATTTCTAAAATGAAAATAGTATAAGGTATGGATATTTATGAGATGTTTTATATTTAGTGTCTAATTCATTCCATAAAGATTGTGGGTGTTATCATTTCAACTATTCAAAAACTTAAGTGCAAAATATTGAAACTCATTGTTCCCTTAATGTGAATTTTTTACTTATAATGAGATTGAAATTTTTTTATGTTATCATTCTTTTTTGTATTAGCTATTCAATTACTCTGCCCATTATTCTGTAGGGGTATGCTAGTTATTGCCTTGATGATTTATAGGAGAATATTGCAATATATATTATTTTCATGTAATAGAAATTAATTTAATTGCTATGCTTGCATATGCAATATATAATCAAATATAAGATTATTCATTTTTCACCAATAAAACTAAAGTCTTCGAAAAAATCCAAAATCCATTTAATTGTAAATACTTCATAGGAAATATTTAGGATTTCATATTCTGATAGGAAACATAATTCTAGTTATCCAGCTGCTGCAGAATGTGGCTTATATATCAGTGAAAGTTAATTATAAGTTTTCTTTAACATAGAAAGGTGAAGTGACTTTCCAATGTCATAAAATTAGAGAATAGCAGAAGTGGGAATATAATTCAAGTCTACTGAATCCCAGTGCAGTGCTTTGGTGAGTAGACAACTATGATTTGTTGTGAAATAATAATTGCTAATTACTTTGGGTATTCCTTTCATCCTTAAAAGATCTAATAATGCTCACAAGTTCATAAAGGTGTTTTATCCAAATGACAGCAATGCCTTATAAGAGGATTTTTCTTTTAATATGTCAAATGAACTTTTTTAATTTGATAATTCTAGTAAAAATTTCAACCGAATTCTCTAATGGCTGATAATTGACTTTGTATTTAAAGCTGATGATGGGAGCATACAATGTCTAGTCACCAAAAATGCAGAATGTTAACATTTATTGTGTTTTTACTATGTGCCAGGCATTTACTGTGGTATATCATTTATACTCTATAAAAATCTAAGAGGTAAGAATTTTCCAGGTTAGAAAATGAGACTGAGATCAGACCCAAGTCAAACAGATCAAATGAGAGAGACAAACTCTGAACACATGTCAAACTCCAAAGATCACTTTCCTCCCATGACACTACGGTCTTTCTGCATTCTATGAGTGAGCACAGGGCAATTTATCTTCTATCCTGAATAGCCATGGAAGAGTGCAGAAACAACAGCTCAGATGGTGTAATGGATTCTGTGGAATACATTTTTAAAATAATATCATTAGACTGGAAGCAGAAAATAAATAAAGTAACATTTATTTAAGGTGACCAAGGTATCATTTAATCCTCACATTCACAACTTTATTATGGCTGTTGCATTGGTGGGGGACATTGGGTTTCAGAGAAGTTAAATAATTGCCCAAGATCATAAAGCTAGTTAGTGGTAAAACCAATGAAAGGACATATGTCTAACCCCACAATTTGAGACCTCTTTCTTTAACTGCTTGGGATCTCCTCCATTGGTAAGATAGTTGTTTTTTCCAAATTTAAGGGGACATGTGAAAGGTTGAAGAGAGCTACTTCTGATTAATAGATACATACAGAATTTTACATATTCATCAATACTATTACTGTGCAATTTCAAAAATAGTTTTAGGTTTTTAATTTTGTAAGTGTATATTAACAGATAATCAGAATTCACAGTGCATGAGCAACTATACTTACTATAAGATAAATCTTAGAAACAGGTATAGTTATGGCTTTATCCATGTAATATTTGTGTGTTGTTATTTTTTAAAAATTCTTTGGTTAGTACGATCTGTTATGGTAATGGCACTTTAATATCAGTATGCATAAGACTTCTCTAAAAAAAAGATGCAGTTACTATGTCTTCAACTCACATATTTATTAGTCTCTGGGGAAGAGCCTCATAATTTTTAACAACTGCCCCTAAATAGCAAGCACGGTAGTAGCCTGAAAAAAAAAACTAAAAATTTTATATATAGGGCTAAACTTTAGAACTTGAAAGGAATTCTATTCTAGAGAAGAATTCTCAGACTTTGATGTATATCATATTCAACAGGTTTGTTAAGTTGACAAGGGTTAGGTTCCTGGGCATATCAATTCAGAAGGTCCTGGGAATGGACATGAATAGGTTAGGCACATTTATTGCTAACAAATTCACCAAACTATTGTATATTATATGAAAATTTGGAAAATAGTGTTATAGGGTTATATAGATTAGAAAACTACTTATAATATTGTTGGTGAAATGGTATTAGACTGAGAATCATATTAGTGATTGTGTTTCCCACTTCAAGGTATTAATAGTTTTCAGAAAGCTTACAGTGAAGTTATGACCTACTTTCTAATAGAAAGTTATGTTTCCTAATTGCACTCTTACCTTTGTTACTTTTTCTAGTCTTATTTTTCTTCTTGTTCCATTTCATTTATTTTAAATGCAAAATCAAATTGCTGCTGTGAATGTTCACAAGCCACTGTAAATCATAAATTGTGACATGGTCAAGTAAAAAGTAACTTTAAAAAGTTAATGCACATTAAAATATATTCTAATTAAACTAATGTAATATTTTAGAACTTTCTACATGTAGTTGCTTCACATTAATTTATAAATTGGTTTTAAAGAACACAATATGTGAGCCATGATTCAATACACTTATCAATATGTTCTTCCTAGCATGTAAAAGTATATTTAAAATGTGTCTTCACTCTCCTCATCAGTTACAATTTCACAATATTAAAAAATATTTGTCATCGGTTACTCATCTTCTTTCAAAGAAGTAACAAAATACCACTCTCAGAAGTCATGATCAGATTTAAAAAAATTAAGAATAACTTTATTGTCCAGACAATGGAAAACATAATAAATAATTTGTGGCCATTCTCTTCATTGCTTACTTTGAAAAACCCATGATGGGTGCCTTAGTTGAGCAAGATGGCCCCTGTAATTTTACAAGTATTGGCTGTGTCTCCTGGATATTGCCAGACGGTAATTCTTCATGGTCGTGTGGAGAGAGGGTTGAGTTTAAATCATTTTAATGTGGGAGAAAATTCGTAAAAGAAGCTAATATATAGATGCATGCCTTAATAATTAAGTATTCACATAGCTAACTGCAATACTTATTAAGCAATGCACCAAATGCCAGGCTGTTTTACATAATGGATGTAGGGAATGAAGGCACAAACACACCGAAGTGATAGAACACATTAATAAGAGTTTGCACAGTGTGTGTCCTTCATTCAGGCTGTGGTGACAAATATCCCTGCCTTTACAAACTACATGACATTATGTTATTTAGTCCTCTGGGACTCACCTGCCAATTTGCTGTCTATCATTTATTTTCTGCTGTGGTGTGTATGCTTTGAGTGATCTCAGCAGAAGGTCACAGCCATTGAAGTTTTCTTACCAAACATTTCTCTTTTTTCCTGTCTTGGGATTTCAGTGTTAGCTTTTAAAGTTTATTGAACTTCATTTTAGTAAATGTCCCAAGGAAATTTAGAGTAGGTCCTAGGACCCAGGTTTTCCGTTGTTGTGTTTCCTGTGTGCTCATGTGGTGTTTCCAGATCCTGTTTCTAAAAATAACTGCTGAAACCTTTGTAGTAATATTTTTATTGTCTTTAAACTTATCTCTTGTTACATTTAAGGTTCTTATAAAAAGAAGTAAAAGGAAAGGAAAAAAGGAAGCTTTCCTTAGACTATTTTGATGCCTGTTGGCTTTCAGTAGATGTGTAGCAGTATTATAATTCTACTCTTAAAACCACATCTCTGTCTCCATCAAAGTTCTCCTCACTCAGGCTCAGCTATCAAAGTACAGATGGGTGACAGATAGTTAAATAGCATATCACCAGAGATCAGGACACTTTGCCTGTTTAAGCTGAACAAGCACAGCAAATTAACTTTTTTCCCCCGATTTTTATTTCCAACCCAGTGTTTAACGATGGACCTTTACAAAGGAACACATTAAAACATCACTCCATCATTGCAGGTCTTAGTTATCCTCCAATGGTGAAACTGAGAGAATGCACACACAGAGGGGAGACACCATGCCTTTTCCCGAAGAGATAAACCTGTAATCTTGTCTAAGGTACTCAATTAGTTCTGTGACGGGGGTAATGGACATGAACACTGCTCCTCTGAGCACCCCCAAGACTCCAACACCTGGACTGTCTTTTATCCTCTGCCTCATCAATGCCAGTGTGGTATTTTTAGCACCTCACAAAGCTGACATGCTGGGCATTTGTTCCTCTTACTCCACTGTCTCTTCCCCTCTCTCATTTTGAGGCGGGCAGATGCTGGTGTCATAGCTGAATAATAAGCTAGCTCCTGAAAGAGGTCCGCACTGCTTCTCTGCCTCCTGTGCAAATATTCTGAGCTTACCACAAAGACTTAGAGCAGAGGAGGAGAAATTTGTTCAGACTGGGGCCAGATTTCAAGCATTTGGGTGTGGTAGTCATTTAATTTGTAAGAAGCAACTATGTCGTAAGCGAGTCCTTGATAAAACCCCATTACTTGAATGTCTTTGAGGCTTTACTTCATGTGATCCTAGGTAACAAGTACTACTCACAGCAATAAATCATTTTTAAATATAACAAATAGACCATTAGGAGGCATGAATTCTGATTTAAAGGGCTCTACATTATTGAATTTTAGAAACTGGTCCCTACCTTTTGACACATTTTTAAATTCAATCCATTCAAAAATTGTAGCTCTCAATCATGATCTACTGTCAACATTTTTATTAATATACATGTTAAGTTCATGTCTAAATCAACCAGTTGTGAAACTGCATTTGATTTGTCCTCTCCAAATTATCAAACCACTGTCAGCATGCTTTTGTGAATAAAATTCTTATTAATCAGCACGATTATTTCTTATGTAATTAAAAAAGGAATATCTAGTATTAAATAAATAGTCTATTTATTGCTTCTCATGACCAACTGAAAATGTAATTTTATGTTTGATGTGTCTTTCATAAAGACACATTATATCTTTCCCGGTATGTTGTGACCTAAGTAACTAGTTGGCACTTGATTGTTTTGAAGATCACTGTACTGATTTGTTCAAGAATTCAGCATACATCCAGAATTTTTTAATCCCGTGATTTCCCGTGCCAGTCCTGGGCTGGTTCCCTCCCAGACCCATTGCTGACACTTCCCGTGATCTGCTCTGTATTGCAGGGTGGCGACCCTGCAATACTCTCACAGCCCATTGCTGATAGTTTCCATTTATGTTTAGGCCACAAGAGACCTTAGAAGGAGACAGGGAAGAAGAAGGATAGAAGAACTGTCCCCTCTCTCTCTGTTTTAGCAGCTGTCTCTGAGAGTTGACTGAATGTCTGCTGTGAACTCAACTTTCATCATGCTGTTGCTTCCTCTGCTCTAACAGCTCTCACCATAATCTCTTAGGGTTCCAGATTCTGCCTGGTGGCCCCAGCTTCTGGCCCCTACTAAAACCGCTGCTTCTCTTGGCTCCTGGGGCAGGATAGCATCTTCCCTCTGCTCCTCATTTCTGGATTGCCTCATTATTCCATGACTGCCTTTCAGCTCAACCAGTATTTTTTTTTAACATTCCAGTTGCATGGCAAGGGGAAATCCTTTTCAAGAGAGCCTGCTGTAGGGGTCATTATTGATGGACAGCTTCCAACTACTTCACCTCTGGATATACTATGGCTATATGCCAAGGCCCCACTTATCCCAAGCTGCTCTCAGATAATGATTACGAATGATGAGGTTATTAGAATCAGGCCATTCCTGTACAAAGCAAGATTCCTTTAATGGGCAATGTTTGCTCCTGGGACTCCATACTGGCCTATCCCAGACTTTCCCAGAACTGTGCTGTGATCTGAAACATTTTTTATCCAATCCTTCTGTCCTTCTCTCCTATCATAGTTGTAAGCATGCATCATGATGTGACAGCTCTCTGCACCTACTTCTGCCCCTTCCCCTTTTTCCTTAGTAATGCATATTATAAAGCTGCTAGAGAAAGGATATAGAAATTTGCAAATGTACTTGTTCATAGAACTCTATTTTTAGCAGACCTTTTAGGGGGTATTATTCTATGCAACATTCTTTGGGGAATAGTCATGTAATTTTTGAACAATAATTCATTACCTTGAAAATTTGCTACTTCTTTTCTAATTAATCAAGATATAGAAGGTGAAATTGCAGAGTTTATTGCAATTAAGGCAAGAAGGAGTTCTTGCCTTAATTGAGTATATGTTAGATGGCAGTATAGGTAGACGTCTGTGCCTTTAAAAGGATGGAATGTGGTCAATTCAAAGGAGAGAAAGGAAGTGATTATATTGTAGGTGTCTTCAATGTGCCAGGTATTATGGTAGACTTCCCCCTAACAGCAAGCTTTGTCTTACCCGGTAATGTCTTTCCATGAGTGCTCTAAACCTGATTATTATTAAGGCAAATCATTTGGTATTATCAACGTTGTATTGTATAATTTTATGAAAGAAGTGCTATTTTATATTTTCTATAGAAAATTTTGTTCCTACCATCATTGTGTCTTGATTCAATCAATTTCTATATTGCTATAACAGGGAAATGTATTTAGACATTTATTTTAACTAAGTGAAAATTAATGAATTTTCATGTATGTGCTTTAGGAAATGTGCTTTTTTTGTTTCCTTTTTGCTTTCTTTTTTGGAAGCTGGTTATGAATTAAATGCATTTAAGCCTTTAATTTCCTGAAGTATAGCTAGATAATAACTTCTCATTTTCTTTTGTAATTTCCTTTTTGATTTCTTGTGATTTTCTTGTCCTTATATGTCTAAATTAATTTTTAAATAGATCTATTAGAAGATGACAATCGATATTTATTTGTCTTTATTTATTGGTTGAACTGACATATCACTAAGGTTGTGCTACTTAGAAGTCAGAGCACACTGAGCACACAGCTAAATAGGTGCTTGATTATAAAGAGTCAACAATCAAAATTAATGTTAAGCAAAAGTTCATAGACATTAAAATAGGTATGCAAATAAAAGGCTATCCAGCAAATAATTAATCAGTCCATAAAATTTTCTGATTTTACATATTTAAGAGTCACATAGAGATTTTTAAAAATGCCATTAATTTATTCACTCATTCATTTATAAGTAAAATCAGATTGAATGACTCCTTGATCTTGTATTGAACAACTCATTGGGGATAAAATATTTATTTATTGATTCACTATGTATTGAAATCCTACTATGTACAAGGTATCACATCAAGTGATTGTAGATATACATGTGATAAATATGAGCTAGTAGCCCTGATGGACTTGCCATTTTTTGAATGGATTTTCCTGAAACAGACCACCTACTTGTGTCTCTTGATATTGTTTTATATTTCAATGGCCATGTTCTTTCTAACTCGCCATTTGACTCTCATACTCCTAGATTGACTCCCCACTATGCCATAACTTTTGCCTAAACAGTTGTGTTTCCTCCCACCATCATCAGCCATACAGCCTGTTGACAATTTTTCAAAGCAGATAGTGTAATTATGTGCCTCAACAATGATAACATTTTAAATCAATGGAATGTAGTCAGCATTTCATTATTACTTAGATTCTTTCATAATGATTAGGTGTTCCTTTGTGCCTGAGCTCAGAAAGTTCGCTAGAAAGTTCTAAGATCCTCACTAACTGAAGTAGTTTAGTGAATTTACTGAGGGGTCATGTATGGCAACAAACGCTACACCAAGAGTCAGAATAGTAAGAGGGATGATTCCATTTCACGTACAGAGTGGAGATAATATCTCACCACAGTATTTCACAGGTGACTGAGTGTCAAAGAAGGTAGTGTACGTCAAAATTATTTGAAAAAATATAGAATGAAACTAATGTTTAATGACAGTCTGTAAAGTGCTGGGCACCTTCTCAATGGGGATCTCAATTAGTATTTACAACAAACGTGTAAATGAGGTGGCAGAGGTGGAAACTCTCACACAAGTCCTGTCGGGATAGCTGGGGTTCCAACCTCAGTCTCTCGGCATCACAGGAGCAGCTTCACTGTGCCACGTTGCAGCTTTCACAGCAGGGACTTTAAGTAGCATCTGATAATGGTGCTAGGAATGTGTTTTCATTTCTGTGCTTCCCGTTGACTTCCATTTTGCACAACAGGAAGAAAGGCGATCTAACTTGTCAAGATTACTTCATTGCCAGTTCATTTTAGAGGTGTATTGAACAAAGGGCATAATTAGAAAAGAACAAGTGATTGAGAATAAAGCAATGAAATAGTAATCATATCAATCTTCAATTACATCAATACATCAATTGATTCTTTCCATAGAATATCATTATAAAACACAAATAAAAAGTAAGGGATTGCATGATGTATTTGAGCTACTTTTCCCTTCTTTAAGAATTTAATTATTACTATTATAATTAAAAGGAATAGTCCAAAGGGAGACTTATTTCCTGACTGCCAAACTGCAAGTAGGAGGGGGTTTGCTGCTCTTTTTTCTTAATTTTTGGTAGAACTTGTGAATAGAGTAGGAGAGATTTCTTTAGTAATTGCAGAAGGGTATCATTGGTACCTTAGATTGCATGCACTACAGTCTTGTACTACAACATTTAAGCAATTGGTGACTTGTGCTTTTGTGAGTTGTTATAGTTAAATTGTTTTCTTTGAAAGCTAACTGCAGTTACAGTATCTTGTCTGGCCTTGGTGACCACCTCACTTTTTTACTTAGTCTTTCTTTTCGCAGCCTGGTGAGTAGTGGCCAAAAGAAGCATTGACACTATTTTTTGCATAAAGCATAAATAGGCATAGAAGAAATAGAAAGCTCCTTTGGAAAGCACATGATGTTTCCCTAGATCCTGTAAAAGAGTGTAGGATTGGAAAAAACACTCAGAAATAGACACATAGCAAATAAAATGAAATAAATATATGAATGAAAAAACAACAAAAAATCTATGATAACCTAGTGGATTAAAGGGATCAAACCTATTCTGATATCCATGGCAACATATCTCTGAATAGGGTTTGTAGTTTCTGCACTCGTGGGAGATAATAGTTAAAATATGAGCATTTGTTAAGTTAAAGGGAAAAGAACCATGGACACTTGAGTGGACCCATGTTTATAATAGGGATATTAAGGTGAGAGAAGGGAGTGTTGAATGCAAAACGATATGGATATGTGATTAGAAGGAGTTAGGAAAGAAGAATCTAGAGAGAGTTACATAGAGCTACCTTAGTAATGATACTTTTATTTAATCAATGCCCATCATACAAAATATAAAAAATATTTTCTATGTATGTGTTGGTATCTTAGTAGTTTCCTCTAGTTGTGCATGAAATCCATGTAAAGTAGGTTGTCAGTATGAAGTAGTGCAACACTGAAACTAAATTACAAATTCTTATAAGGAGTTTTACTTTTCTTTCTTTTATCACAGAGTGACTTAAAAGGCTGGTTTCAAGCATAAATTGATTTCAGTTTTTGCAGGTTCTATTTGGTTGTGATATTATTGATCTATGATATTATATAAATAGCATGTAGCCATTGAACAATAATAGGTGGCAGTACAAATAGTTCTCGATCATAAAGAAAAAAAAAGAAAGCTAATAAAATCTATTATTATTGTAATTTAAAATAATCAAATATGAAAAATAAAAACAGGAGCATTTTTGAAAAAGGAAATTCACATTTAAATCTTATTCTTAGTGTAGAGAAAAGATGTAGCCTTCTATGCCACAGGGTCTAAAGTGATGGTGCAAGTGCACACGCTCTGTAAACTGAACTGCCAAACCAGTGGAAGGTACTTCTGCTGCATGTGAACACTTCAAATCAAGTTGTGAAATGAGATTGGTCTCTTCCTTTGGAGACAGAGAAGTCATTTTACATGAGGATGAGCAGATTGAGTTTACACAGGCATGGAGGGAGAGAAATTTCTCTGCCCTAACAAATAAAGAATGAGATCATATCTGAAAGCTTTTCATCCATGCTCATAACCCATGGGGGGGTGGGTTTGGCAGGAGACTCAGGCAGAAAGCACGTTAGCTTTGTGCCAAGTAACTTGAACACTTTTCTTCTACTTCCCTGTAAGTCTGTCTTTGCAGAAACAGATGTCTGGACAACTGGGAATCCTTCAGCTAACTGAAGCAAAAATTCAGGGATGGAAGGGTGGTGGTATTGGTAAGATCGTTCAACCTGTCAGAAAATGTAAAGTAGTCTGAGATGAAAATGTTTATGTCTAAACAATTGGAGGTTATTTGGATTGACTATCAGTAATTCAAAATAAGAAATTTTTTTTTTTTCTTTTTGGTATGTGGGTAGCTTCCTGACTGGGAATTGAACCCAGGCCGCAGCACTGACAGCGCCAGCGCTGAAGCCTTAAGCCACTACACCATCAGGGAACTCCCCAAAATAAGAAATGTTTTATGAATAACATTCAGCAGGGACACCATTAAATGCTAAATGCTGCATTGTTCAGTACTCAAATATATATTCATGTCATATCTAGAAACACTATGTAATGCTAAACCCATATGCAAACATAAGATATAAGTCTCACTTTATAGTTCATGATATTTTGTGTTTTTTGGCAAAGTGTCGTAAGATCTATTGGGTAGTTATAACTATTTATTTTATTTTCATGGCTGTCATCACACTTTGAGCAGCTGTGACAATTTAAGGTTGGAATTACTCCATCCCAAAATTATTACTATAAATTGAAGTCCTATTTTTCTGCCCCAAGTGTATTCTTAATATTAACAGTTGGTAATTAGTCTGTCCTTTGGAGAGACTCTGAACAGTTTTGAAGAGCATTTAATCAGGAGAATGCTTTCCCTAAAATCATGAACAATAAAGTATAACATTAATTGAATTGTGATAGTTTTCATTAATTGCTGATGTTATCTCCTTTAATATAAGAATAGGGAAGATAGAATAAGCTAACAGAGTCACTTAAAATGGAGCTGGAGGCCATTGAGGAAATGAGGTCTATGCATGTCTCAAGACCTAAATCTTGGAACTATTAAGTTGCTGACCTGTTGCTGAACTCAGCTCAAGGCCGAACAACAAACATCCTGGATCAATGATTGTGACATGGATACCAAAGGGCTTTACTCCATTTTTCCTCCTCATCATGGTGACCAGAACATCTGCATTCTTTACCTAGAAAGGAATGAATTCATTTTGAGAACCAGCTTCCTCCATTTATACAATGGGCAGAACCAATTCCAACTGACACAGCCAACATCCTTGATTTACATGAAGGACCTAAATGAGAACAGCTCTTATGGTTTCACCATGTATAAACCCTGCCTTTCTTCTGTTTCCTTCAGAGTAAAGATTGCTGCCTGAATCTGTATTTTCTGGATTTCAATTGCTCCTCTGCTTTTGTTAACAAAAATTATAAAGATATACGTGTGCGTGTGTGCGTGTGTGTGGTGGTGGTGGTGTAATTCCTTCTTGAAAACTTAATTTTGGAGAAAACACAAGATATTTATAGATATAAAAGCAAAGACTAAGTTATTAGAAACTTCTTTTAAAGAGACAAGAGTATATGAAATATGTGTTTTTGAAACCACTAAACAAACCGGTCATTTATAATTATACTAGTTATCTGCATAGAACACATACAAATGAGCGTGTTCTGCATCTTCATACCAGTCTAGATACTTGCATTCCTTATTTAAACTATGTAGATGTAGGGGACATGCTTGTCATGTATTACTGGTATTATCCTTTCAGAAAAGTATTACACTTTTAAATATCTACATTTCATTTTGCTTAAGTCAATAAGTTCCCCAAGCACTTTTTCTTGATGTTCCCTTACAGTTGCCATTTCATATGTCATGAGACCTAGGAAGTAGATATACATTTGCAAAATTATATTAAATTATTTTATGTTATTGAAACAGATTGCCTTTACAATTCATTACACTCTTTACTTATGAGTGCCCCTTCCAAACCCATGCTGCTCATAACAAAAGAAACTAAAGCATAAATCTTTTCATTAAATTCTAAATTAAAATTTTGTTCCAGAGAATAATGGAAGGTTATGATAGCTTAATGGATCAGGTAAAATAAGATAGTGGACAAGATATAATAGTGCAATTCAAGTTGTAATATTTTTTTATTAATTATACTTGGCATGTTAGACTGAAAAATGAATTTCTGTTTTACTAACCATTGAAATAAATTTTGTTAAATATAAAATTAAGTTGAGTAAATTATATTTCTTATTTTCATATATGTAAAATATCATATATTAGATTTTGGCACAGTTTTGCATTTTACACTAGGAGCTTATATGTACCTGAAGGCACTTTATTTAGCAATTTTTTTAAATAGCTATGTTAATTCATCATTAGTGACAAAATTGATAAGATTTTTATTAAGATTGGATATTTTGGGTCATTTAAGTGTGTTGCTTTTTAAATACTAGCTTATGAAAATGTGAGAACTTGAAAAATTGTTTCATTAAAGTAGCTGCAAATAATTCAACACACACCCTGTTGGAACCTTAACAGGTCACTCAAATGTCTGTGCTCAAAAGGTGAGGAATAGACTATTGAGAATAATGGAACTAATAATAGATTCCTCTGCAAGGGCTTATTGTAGAAATATGAGGGATTAGGCTAAACCAACGCAGAAAACTTACAGATGAACAAATCAGAAGCTTGTCTTCAAGTTACTAAAAGGAGTTTTATTGGAGGCAAATAGAACACATGGGCTATACAGTTCAATGTAAATTATACATATACTGTTTCATTTGTACCTAACCATTTTAATAGTAATTTATTTGGGTAGTAGTTAATATCTCCTGAATGGAAGCCAGAGGGAGAGTGATTATGATAATACATTCGGTTACTAAATACGCTGAATACTTCCAAGCTTCCAATGATACAGCTGTTAACGACAGTGGCTTTGCTAGTTAATCAGATGTTTTGCCACTGGGGATTGCCCATGTGAATCGAATCTGACAGAGGCTTCTGCTTCACCTCAAACATAATGACACAAGTGTGTCACTTATTAAAGACTCCAGGAAAAATGCACATGGCATTTACCCTCAAGCAACTTGAGCTACTATGCAAGTATCGTCCCCATTTATGGTATGATAATAAGTCATTCATTAATTGAATAATGATTCAACAGTGAATGCAAGTGCTTTGCATATTTAATAACATACATTTTTCTTTTGAACATGCTTGAGTTTGAGCTATATTAGAATTTTAATGTCTAGGAGCACAGACAACATCATTTAAGACTCTGAGTTTGATTTGTTAGTATTTCCCAGAAGTGGAAATGAAAAACTCATTTGTAAGTAAAATGTGAACTATATTATCCATGTCTTCCCAGCCATAGTGCCATGAGGTGGAAAAAAATTCTAGTCTTAAATCTACTTCAGATTATTTGAACTATTTTATATTTCAATTGACTTTTGATTTGGTTTTTCTGAAAAATTGTGTCCATTAATTAACCTAAGTCAGGCTTTAAATAAACACACTTGTGACCTTTTTATATTGAACAAGATTGTGTTGTTGGTGTAGTATTTCTGATGTATTGATTTTTTGCAGTAAATTCCAAGGTTGTGGAAAAAAAGGACAGAAGTTGCATATTGTGGGTTGGTACGAGAAATCAGATTCTCTACCTTTTTCAGTAAGATTAGACAGCTGCCAGAATATTGATTTTGTATGAATGGCAGATGTGGGTCTTTGGGTTCAGGGTTGTCCTTAGAAAGGAGATAACGATTTGGGGGCAAGCAACACTTTGCTGTGGTACAGCATTTGTAATGCCTTGTTAATAAACAATAATCCACAGACATGAGAGAACCAACTAAGGATTTGTTAATCATATACAAATAGAAACAATTCTTTAAACATGCTTTTGAAAATCAGTAAGGTTGCAACTATGCATCTTAAAAATAATAATATAGGGAAAATATAATCTATAAGATTCTTCTTTTTCATCTATTAGATTGATTGCTGTTAGTGACCTGTTAGTCTCCCCTGGGTCTGCATTATTCACAGACTAAGCCTTCTGCAGACATAAGTAGGTCACCTTAATTACCTGTGGAAATGAGGTGTACTTGTGAAAGTTTTACAGTGATAATTACTCCAAAGTGCCAAAACAGTGTATGCAGACCTTGGAGTTACATGCTATAAATTATTGCACAAACAAGATAATTAAACCAAATGGTTCATTTTCTCCCCAATTCTCCAACATTCTTTGATAACAATACCCTTCTTTTACCACAAAATAAAATTCTTGCTATGCAATACATTGACTGTATATCTATGAATTAGTTGTTCAGAGGTTTTATTTCTTCCTTTTCTGTAAATTTCTTTGTGGTATTCAAGAAAATCAACAAACTATTGTAAAGGAAGAAAAAA
The DNA here is from genome assembly GCA_004026885.1 of Lyroderma lyra. NCBI lineage: Eukaryota > Metazoa > Chordata > Mammalia > Chiroptera > Megadermatidae > Lyroderma > Lyroderma lyra. The sequence goes on from PVJL010003533.1 coordinate 141,351, forward strand.
ATAGCTAATCACTTTTTTAAAAAATCTAAAATGATAGCACAAAACCCTTCCTAATCAGCATGTTTTCTTCCCTGCAGACATTTCTGTACCTGTCATTTTTTCATGGAAATAAAGTGAAGAAGATTAGAAAATTTATGGTCTTTTTTAAACTGTGAGAGAATAAAAAGTAGAAATGTTTTGCATTTTTGTGTAAGTAGTTATAAAATATTTTAACTACCTGTTCACTCTACATTGTTCATTGAAGATTCAAAACCCTTGTAGATGCCTGATGAATGATGATGCTCTACGACAAAGAACAAAGTAACACCGTATTCTGAGTAATATTAGTGATTTGAATTCTGACAATTTCTTGTTAAGTTTTAATGAATTAATCTGTAGAATGATTACTAATATTATAAATCATTATCTTTTTCTTCTCTTTTTTATTGTTTAATTTACTGGGGGACAATGGTTGGTAAAAATTACATAGGTTACAGGTATACATTTCTACAATACATCATCTATGTGTTGGGTTATGTGTTCATCACCCACAGTCAGTTCTCCTTCCATCACTATATGTTTGAGACCCTATCCTTTCTTTCCCATCCCTCCCCCACTATGGTCAGATAACCACTATACTATTGATTGTGTCCATGAGATTTTTGTTTCTTTGTTGCTTTCAGCTGTGTATTCCATATATGAGTGAAGTCATATGGTTCTTGGTTTTTTTCTGTCTGGCTTATTTTGCTTTGCATGATCATCTCAGGGTCCATCCATGTTGTCATAAATGGCCCTATTTTTCCTTTTCTTATGGCTGAGTAATATTCTCTTGTGCATATATAACACTTTATCTAGTCATCTATCAAAGGATACTTTGGCTGTTTATATGACTTGGCCACTATAAATAGTGCTGTGATGAACATTGGGGTACAATATCTCTGCGGACTAAGGTTTTCAAATTTGGGGGTAGATACCCAAAGTGAAATTGCTGGATCATATGGTAACACTCTTCTTAGCTTTTTGAGGACCGTCCATACTGTCTTCCACAGTGGTTGTACCAGTTTGCCTTCCCACCAGCAGTGTACCAGAGTTCCTTTTTCTCCACAACCTCTCCAACACTTACTCTTCCTTGCCTTGTTGATAACAGCCATTCTCACAGGTGTGAGGTGGTATCTCATTGTAGTTTTGATTTGCATTTCCCTGATAGCTAGTGAGGATGAGCATTTTTTCATATGTCTGCTGGCCATTTGTATTTCTTCATGAGAGAAGTGTCTGTTCAGGTCCTCTGCCTGTTTTTTAATTGTATTGTTTTTTTTCTGTTGTTGAGTTGTATGAGTTCTTTATGTGTTTTAGATAATAGCCCTTTATCACAGGCATTGTTTGCAAATATTTCCTCCCAGTTGGTTGGTTGTGTCTTTGCTTTGTTGATGGTTTCTTTTGCTGTGCAGAAGCTTTTTAGTTTGATATAGTCTCACTCATTTATTTTTGCTTTTGTTTTCCTTGCCTTTAAGATTAGGTTCTTGAAGTCCTCCCTAAACTTGAGGTCTATAAGTTTAGTATCAATGTTTTCTTATATTCAATTCATTGTTTTAAGTATTATGTAGAAGTCTTTAATCCATTTTGAGTTAATTTTGGTATACAGTTACAGCTTATAGTTTCAATTCATTCTTTTGCATGTGTTTTTCCAGTTTTCTCAGCACCATTTACTGAAGAGGCTGTCTTTTTCCCATTGTATATATTTTGCTCCTTTGTCAAAAATTATCTGTCCACATATTTGTGGGTTTATGTCTGGGTTTTCAATTCTGTTTCATTGGTCAGTGTGTCTGTTTTTTTGTTTGTTTGTTTGTTTTGTTTTGTTTTGTTTTGCCAATACCAAGCTGTCTTGATTATTGATGCTTTGTAGTATAGATTGAAATTGGGGAGTGTGATGCCTCCAGGCTTATTCTGTTTTTGCAGGATTGCTTTGGCTATTCGGGGTCTTTTGTGGTTCCATAGGATTCCATTGATTCTTTTATCTATTTTTTAAAAGAATGTCTGTGGGATTTTGACGGGAACTGTGTTAAATCTGTATATTGCTTTGGGTAATATGGCCATTTTAACTGTATTGATTTTGCCAATCCATGAACACAGACCATCTTTCCATTTTTTTGTGTGTCCTCCTCAAATTCTTTTAATAGTATCTTATAGTTTTCAGTATATAAGTCCTTCACATTCTTTGTTAAGTTTATTCCTAGGTATTTTATTCTTTTTATTGTTATTGCAAAAGGTATAGTTTGTCTCATTTCTTTTTCTGAAGTTTCATTGTTGTTATATAGAAATGCACATTGATTCTATATCCTGCAACTTTACTATATTTGTTTATTATTTCGAAGAGATTTTTGGTGGAGTCTTTAGAATTTTCTATATAAAGGATCATGTCATCTGCAAAAAGTGACAGTTTAACTTCTCTCCCAATTTGGATGCCTTTTATTCCTTTCTCTTGCCTGATTGCTCTGGCTAGAACTTTCAGTACTATATTAAATAGCAGTGGTGACAGGGGATATCCTATCTTGTTCCTGATTTTAGGAGAACAGGCTTCAGTTTTTTGCCATTCAATATATTAACTGAGGGTTTGTTATATATGGCCTTTATTATGTCAAAGTACTTTCTTTCTATACCCACTTTGATAAGTGTTTTGATCATAAATGGATGTTGTGTCTTGTCAAACGCTTTTTCTTCATTGATTGACATAATCATATGGTTTTTATCTTTTAGTTTGTTTATGTGGTGTATCACATTAATTGATTGGCATATGGTGAACCATCCTTGTGTTCATGGGATGAATCCCACTTGATCATTGTATGTAATCTTTTCAGTGCATTGTTGTATTCTATTTGCTAGTATTTTGTTTAGGAATTTTGCATCTGTGTTCATCATGGATATTGGTCTATAGTTTTCTTCTTTTGTGTTATTCTTACCAGGTTTTAGTATTAAGGTTATGTTGGCCTCATGGAATGAATTGGAAAGTATCGCCTCTTCTGCAATTATTTTGAAAGTTTGGGGAGGATAGGCAAGATCATTATTTTTAATAGGAGTAACAGGAGTAAGGAATTAAGAACTTTTCAGTTATTCTACAAACTGAAACTGAGAATTTTAAAGCTAATTGACATTATACAATAGAAGGGGTGATTTCTACATTTCAATTGTATCATATTTTTCAAAGTTTATAGAAGTAAAATAGTATAAATTTTTAAAAGAACTATGAAAATATGTTTTCGAAAGAATATTCTTTCATTTTGTAACTGAATGGATTTACAAGAATGCTAACTAGCAAGACCAGTAGCTACTATAAGTAGTCTGAATTGATCTGTAGCGTGAATGGTAGGAATTTTGGTTTTTTGATATAAGACAAAAGATCACAGAATATTGCAAGTGATTTTTTTCCCCCTGTACTTGAGCATTTTTATGTGAACTACTACCCCCAAAATAGAGTTTTGTTTTTGTTGTTGTTCTTTTTCTTATTTTTCTGAGTTTAAATTGGAAGTGATATAATACAGTCCTCCCCCAAAAATATATTAACTGAGAATTGGTCCTGTGTTTGGTAAATCTTAAGGAAAGAACATAATTTGGTTTTTGACTATGGACTTTTTATATTTTAAAAAGCTCCTAACATTCCCCACCCCTACTCAACAAAGTGCTTCATACATAATTTAGCACTTCTTAAAGCACTGTTCAGGTATTGTCTACATATCTAAACTGTACTTTTAACTCTAGTGGCCTTATTTATATTAATCAATTTACTTTTGCAGTATTCATCTATCAAATAACTTTCTGAGGCCAAGTTAGTAACTCCTGAAGACTCTAATCCCAGCTGCTATCTTAAAGTGTTAACACTTGTTACAGAAAAGACAGACAAGGAATTGTGCTGAATATCATCATTTATGAGAAACCGTAATTACTAACATTTATCTAGACCTTGTTCTATACTTTGTTCATTTAACCTTATGAAGTTCACACTCCTGTTTTCATCATCATTTTACTAATTATGAACCTGAGATTTAGAGAGAAGAAACCCATGTCCAAGGTTGCTCAGTGGGACTCGAATTTGACCTCAAGTCTCCCTAATCGAAACACTGTGAGTTTGTCTTTCAAAGGCACTGTCTTATTAGAAATGGCATATGGACAACAGCTTTTAGTAGGTTCACCAGCGATTTCTAGTCATCCCATTGCATGGGAAGCCAGAATGAAGCCATTTTAGCTAATGCCTTTGAGAGACCAGACCTTTTGTATCATTCAATACAATCTTTTTTTTTTTTTTTCGTTTTTCTCCCATTATGAGATCCCAAATAGTTCAACAGAGGGCCAACTGAGATGAAAATATCACCATTTTTAAGCTTGCTAATGAGATTCACTTAGGTCTCACACTCACAGGAACTATGAGAGTTTTTCTCAGTAATATGCTTACTAGTTTCTAAATTTATATGCTTTAAAGCCAAGAATCACTCGGCTGCATCATCTGAGATTGCGGAATGGCTCACTGGAGTGTTGCTGCATGTATTAGTGACATGATATAGTTATCATACTTTATTTGACTCCCTTTATAGTAGAGAAGTTTACTCATTAGTGTCTTGCATTATAATATTGCCTTATATTTCTGCCATGCTTTTATCTGCATTATCTCCTGTGAACAGCTCAACGACATCATGAGGCAGGAATTATTATCCCCATTTTCGAGATGAGGGCTTTAAAGCTAAAAGTGTTGATGTGATTTGTCCAAGGTCATAAAAGTTGTAAGCGGAATACTCTGAACTGGGTGAGCTGCTTTTTAGACCCTAGTGTAGTTGTTGTTACCCACTTGTAAATAATAAAGCATAATCAGTGTTTTAACATCTCTGGGCACATGTAAAAAATTCTAAACCATAATCCAGACCCCAAATCTGAAACTGTAATCTAGAATAGTGGGAATATTGGGTTTTGGACACCTGTATTTTTTAAAAACATCAGTGTTCAGGATTGAGAATTTATCTCTTGAACACCATTACTCTTTGCATTTGTTGATTTGTTTTCATTTTTAAAAAATTGTGGCATAAATACAGAACATTAAATTTACCATCTTAACCATTTTTAAGTGTTTGTTTTAGAAGTGTTAAATATATTTGCATTGTTGTACATTGTATATTTACATTGTACAACAGATCTCTAGAACATTTTCATCTTGCAAAACTGAAACTCCAAACCTGTTAAACCCAAACTCCCTCTTCCTGGTTCCATTATTTTATTGTGAAATAATTTCAAACTCACAAGAAAGTTACAAGTGCAGTACTAATCCCTCCCCCCGCACCGCTTTTCTTTTTACTCCTGAAGTATTGGAAGTTGAGTTGTAGTGTATTTTCTACAAATAAGAACATTTCCCTGCATTATAACCATTCAAGCCAGGAAATTAACATTAAGACATTGCTACTATAAAAAATATAGACCCTGTTCAAGTTTCACCAAACATCCTAGTATTGTCTTTTATAGTAACAAAATCCAGTTGAAAATCACATGTTGTAATTTGTTGGTTGTCTCATTTACTTCAGTTTGAAATAGTTCTTCAGTATTTTGTTCACTTTTATGACCTTGACTCTTACAAAGACTGTAGGCAGAACTTTGCAAAATTTACTTTGCAGAATTTTTCTCAAATTTGGATTTGTCTATTTTTCCTCAATTTAGAATCAGGTTATAGTTTGCAAGGAAATCATGGATGTGATGCTGTATTCCTCTTAATGAATTCTATCAAATGGCATATAATTTTGATTTGTTCTGTTAACTGGTGATGTAAACTTTGATCACAAGATTAAGTGGTGTTTGCTAAGTTTCTCCACTATACATGCACATTTTTAAAATTTGTAATTAATACAAATATATGGTGATGGAAAAAGATCTGACTCTTGGTGATGAACACATAATGCAACACATGGAGGATGTAATGTAGAATTGTGCACCTAGAATCTATGTAATTTTTACTGATCAATGTCACCCCAATAAATCTAAAAATAAAAACAATAGGAAAAAAGAACACTAAAATATAAAAAATAGAATTTGTAATTAATAAGTATTTTCTGGGGAGGTAAATTGAGACAATATATGTTTTGTGTCTTTCATCAATTTTTTAAACACTAGCTTTAGCATCTGTTGACATTTATTGACTAAAATATGACTGGGAGTTGCTAAATAGTGATTTTGTAGATTTAAATTTTATTCTACTTTTATTAGTTGGCATTCTCCTTCTTTTACTTCTTTCTGTTTATTTATTTCCCTGTTCGTATCTCTATGCCCTCATAGATTTCTGTTTTATTCAATGTATTATAATTTGTTAGCACCATTATTTTTTGATACTGAAATTACACTAGATCTGGCGGGAAGAAACTTCTTCAAGCTGACTTGCAAGTTCTTTTGACATATTACATTTGTTTTTGAATCCTTCATTCCTTTTTGCACAAGAAATGTTTAGATTTATGCTGTCATTCCTTGAGCCATTTCCTGCCCTAGTCTTGTAATCAGAAATTTTTTGGTGAAACTCTAATCTCTTTTCATGAGGAATGTATTTGGAAACCACAGTCTGGGCTCCAGGTGTACTCATTGCTTTGAGGAAGAGGTGGGTCATTGTTCCAGGCCTTCCTAGCCAGCACCTATTTATATTTATATTTTGTTTGTATATCTTTCTATACATATTAAAAATCATGTGTTTGTACCAATGTTTTTATTACAATTTACCACTACAGTATGCATTCTAATTTCCTTCCTTCCTATACTTGTAACTTCCTTCATGAACAGTGATAAATGTTTTTAATATATTTGCTTATGATAAATATATATATGTTTATATTTTATATAAATATATATTTGTTGTACATAAATCCTGTTCCTATGTAAAGCATTTTTTGTTTTTAGAACTGCCTCCACCTCTTCTTGCACACTGTCAACTCTACTCAGGTTCTACTCAGTATCTTCCACTGCTATGTTTCACACAATGGCTTTAGGACTAAACTTTTCTGGAAGGAAAAAATGGAACAAACAAAGAGGGAATGACAGGGGAAAAAAGTGGGGAGAAAGGAAACAAACTAATCAGTAAATATATCTTAAGAGTAGGGTGTGTGTTTTATTACAGACCATATCTAACGCAGTGGCTTCTATTAGTTGATCAGTACATATTATTTGATTGTTGAAAAAACGAAGGACTGAATAAAGCACTTCATTGCTTATACTAAAATCTGAGAAATATTTTACAAATGTTAATATTGTCCAAAATATGGTGATAACTTATAATTTAGGACAACTTATTTATTTCCAGAACTAAACCAACAATTTGCCAATAATTATAAGAATTTAAAAATTCAAATGTGGAGTCAAGGTTCCTGAAAGAAAGAACACAACAATATCTAGTGCTAAATATAAAGTTGCATAAATGTCTTTAATGCATATTTGGAGATAAACTTTCTGATTCCATCCTTTCTCCTTTCTCTTTTTCCCCACCACTTTGCTCAACTGAATACTAATAACTTCTACTCTCATAATATTATTGTTTGGAGATTCAGATCAAAGACTTGAGCTTTATTCTTCATTCGGTAACTACATGAAGTTGCGAGTCCAAAATATTTCATTTTAGTGCTCAATGATCTATTTATAAAGCCTTTAGCATGAGAAGTTATTATGATTTATTTATACTTTTAAGTAACTTTTTAAGTGTACATGATGGATTTCCTGGTCAGTTTTCATCACTTTTACCAATAGCATTCATACTCAGTTGAATCTTTATTCTGGTGACTTCTTATTTGACCTGAGAAATGGGAATGATTCCTATGAGTTTGTCAACAGATTCCTCAAAACTTATATTTTGAGGCCTGTATCTTCTGATTAAATTTACTTTGGAAGTTGCACATTAGCATGACCTAGATTTGGGAACTATCTGATGAAAATCAGAAGAAAAAAAGCCATATTTATTAAAATGTACATTAAAAAGAGGTATAGAAAGCGCATATGTAGTAATGATGAGGGAATACAGTCACACACAGTAACTCATGCCATATAGTTTCATTTATATAATGTACAAGTACAGGTAAAGTTAATATATGCTGTTGGATACGGTGTTACATAAGCAGTGACTAGAAAGAAGCAAGAGGATGCTTTCTAGAGTGCTTGTATTTTTCTGTTATTCTGAGAGCCAATTGCAAGGGTTTGTTCTGTTTGTGAAAATTCAACACCCTGCATGTACAGTGACTACATTTGTGTTTGATATGTTATCCTTTATTAACAAGTATTTCAAAAAAGTCATGTTCATATTCCATAACACAGGAGCAAGTCATCTCTTGGCTATGTTCATCTGTTTGTTAAACTTCTATTTCTACTAAGATATAAAAAATATAGCTAGCTGCTACATCTCTGGAAAGAAAGGATTTTGCTGAGGATCTCAACAGAACTTGTGAGTCATCCATTTGGAGATGTTTTTTTAGGGCCAAGAACTCAGTAAAATCTGAGGTGGATTTGGCAAGGTCATTTGTCATTTTCAAGTCAGCATGGTTTTGGCACCTGCTTGTCAGCAATGACTGCCACTGTTGGAAACTCACTTTTAACAAAGATTGTTGACTTCTGACTGAATGGATTTGGATACAGCAGAAAAGGTCAATAATTTTATCCTGGCCATATTAATAATCAATACAGGTGGTTGATTCAATATTTCATGACTGATAAAACTTTTTGCTATTACTCTTTAGAAACAGACTATAGCAAGCAATATTGTCTGATCACACTAGCCTGAAGGAGTGCATCTCTTATAAATACAGGGTCTGGCACAAATAATACCTCTTTATTATTTTTTTTGAAATTAAAAATAGCCTGCAGAACCCAAATAGAGCATAGATAGATAGATAGATAGATAGATAGATAGATAGATAGATGTAGATATAGATGTGAAATTCCACAAACATGTCAGAGTATAATTTTTGAAATATATTTAAACCACCCAGATTTTGTTCTTACTTCTGCTGGACCCTGTATGTTCAAGTTCAGCCTGGACTTAAATGCTAGGTACTCTGAGTGTTTATTTTTCAGTGAGGAATATTTCTCCCTCTGATCTGATTCATGTTTTTGTTGTTGTTGATGGTGGTGATGACTTTTGGTTTAGTTTCTTCTTTTTTTATTCTAAACAGGATTTTTTTTCAGAGATTATAGATAATATCCTTATGAACTTTATAATCTTTCATGTTAGTTCTCAATACAAAATGACATGCTTAATGGCTACAATAATTTCATCCAGTTTTCTCTGGAACAATTTGTGACCGAACTGGTGAATATGTTATGCCCTAAAGGAACGCTAAATATGTTTAATGTTGAATTTCTCTCATTTCTCTTTCTCTCCTGTGCACATATGTAAAATAAAACTGCACATAAAAACTGGGCAGCAAAGTATCTATTCATAAAAATAATCAAGGTAGGCATCTGGTTAAGACATGTGCTTAATTGTTTTGTTCAGCTTATTTAGAGCTCAGCATTTTCAACATTTCTGTAAGTAATTCTGTAGTCTTTATAAAGCAAATCCCAGTCTGGATTGTTTATTCCTTGAAAAATAGATCACTAGAATAACTTTCAATGGTGAATGTCTTCTAATTCTTAATCATTTTAGAGTTGTTCTCATGTTAATTTCATATTAAGGTACAAATTTAAGATGTTATTAGTATATTTACTCCATTTTTCTTAAATGTGCTAGATAATATCTCCATTTGAATCCATTTTTTTTTCATGAATGATTTAAATTTAACTGGTGAATAAATAGGCATACCATTGAAACTGGGTATTATTGTTTTGTTATCATTATTTTGTTAGTACATACCCCATCCATCATAGTTTCCTTCCAAAACAGTTAACTACTGGCCAGTGAATGAATCATCATTCATTAAATGGCTAACATGCTTGGAAGTTATATCTTATACATTAAAATTCAGTGTCAGAGTTGTCTAGTAATTTAATGTTACTTTAAAATCAATCCTTAGCTTTTGAAATTATCACCTTCTCTCTATATTTGAAATCTGTTCTACCTAGAATGGCTGTGAAATGACATGAAGCACTAATTGGGCCAGTACCACACACCACCATGGTCAGATCTAGATGTGGGAGAAATAGAATGAACATGGATTGAGTTATAAGAAAATTTAAATAATCCAAAAAGAGGATTATTTGGGTAGGATTCTTATCAAGGTCTTATGAATAGTGGGACGAGTAGGAGCATGCTACAATAGGGAAATCAGAACTGTAACCAGTGAAGACAGAGTAAGTAGGCAGACCAGATTCTTAGAATATAGTTAAAATTATTTCCAAATATTGTACTAGAATTCTACATTTTTTCATTTTTATTTTATTTTGTGCTTTTTTCATATATAAACAGTGAGAAATATTTTTTCCCTATAAATTCATCCTCCCTTCACCCATTTCTCATACTTGGCATTCCTGTCTCTAGCAATTACTAATCTGTATATGAGCTTGGGCTGCTTTTTTGTTTCTTTAAGATCCTGCATTTAAAAGAAATCATCTTTTGTAAAACATGAATTATTTAATCACATAGAAAAGTATAAAGAATAATTTAACAAATACGTACATACCAATAAATAACTTTAGAAAAAATAATGCATATTTTTCTTTAGGTACTTAATTTTTTTTTAAGTAAAGAAAAAAATAATTATAGGTAAAATTAAAAACTTTTGTAAGCCTCACCTGTTTTCATTACCTTCACTTGTTTCCAAAGTTTACCAAAACCCTTAGATTTATAGATACAGATTTTATGCATCTCTGTTACAGTATGTTTTTGTGTGTGAGTTTTTAGCTGAATTTTCTTCTTAAACTTTAAATAATTAGCATTATTCCTATTATTCTAAAATTTAGTATTTCATTTATTATTATATCTGTTAATAATATGTCTTTTGTTCAGGTAATTTAATTGCTGCATAGAATTCCACTGTATGAATATACCAAATTCACTTTTTCTACTAATGGACTTATGTCCAGGGGGTATCTCCACACACACACATACACACACACACACACACACACACACACACACACACACATGCTGTACAGAAAAAATCCAGCCATAAATGCCTCTGTTTTTCATATTACATGGCTGGATACTTTCTGGACAGCCATCATTTATGTATTTACTTATGTCTAAAACATGTGCTCAAGAACAGAGACTTTGTTTTGTTCAGTACTGTGTTGACAGTGCCCAGAAGAGTACCTGGCATTCAGTAACCATTTGTTCAATGAGCAAATAAATGCATGAATAAACATTTACATTCTATCCAATATTTTCATTGATAAATATATCAGTCTAAATTCTGGCAGTAAATAGATAGTGTGCTAAAACTGAATAGTTTGTGAAAAAGTTTGATACAGGGACTATTTGCAAAGAAGTGGTAAAGGTGTAAGAAAACCTACCTCAAGGGTTACCTCACAATTTCAGGGCTAATTACCAAACTTAGTCCTGAGGGAAAAAGGGAAGGGAGTGGCAACTGGAAACTAAGTAGAAAGAGCTCATGGTTAGTTTGAGGTCACAGCCTTAGCTGTGTGTGACCTTAAGTAGAGGCAACTTAAAAAGGAGACCAAGGTGGTGGGGAGTCAAATGCCTGATCTTTCTCTCTTGTCTTCTTCAGATTTCATGCTTGAGTTCCTCTTCAGATGAACATAACTAGAAACCAGGGGCCAAGGAGCCCATGGATACTATTCATTTAGTTCATCATCCTAGGGACATGGCTGGCTAGAGAAGGAGAGTGGAATTCAAGGGCAAACAGAGGCTATGCAGTTTCAGCACAGTGCTTCAGTGAACTTTCTTATACATATTTCCTTACACATATTACTCAGAGGTTCTTTTGTTTTTTATTTCATTTTTATTGTTAGACTTATTGGGGTGACATCTGTTAGTAAGGATTACATAGGTTTCAGGCATACAATTCTACAGTGCATTGTCAACTTGTTGTATAATAAGTTCACCCCCTAATGTGACTTCTCTTTCCATCACCTTATATTTAGCTTCCCTTCCCTCCTCTCCCAACCCCTCCCCTTTCTCCCTTCCTTAACCCACTCGTTCCCAAATAAACATTAAACTATTGATTGTGTCCATGGGTTATTTGTTTGTTTGTTCATTTCTTTTCTCTTTGTTGCTTTCAGTTTTATATTCCATATTTGAGTTAAGTCATACAGTTCTTTGTTTTTTCTGTCTGGCTTATTTCGCTAAACATAATGATCTCCAGGTCCATCCATTTTGTTGCAAATGGCAGTATTTCATCTTTTCTTACAGCTGAGTAATATTCCATTGTGTATATGTACCACAGCTTCTTTATCCAGTCATCTGTCGCAGGGCACTTTGGTTGTTTCCATGTTTTGGCCACTGTGAACACCGCTGAGATGAACATTGGGGTACATAAGTCTTTGCGGACAAAGGTTTTCAAGTTTTTTGGGTAGATCCCCAGAAGGGGGATTGCTGGGTCATATGGTAGCTCCATTCCCAATTTTCTAAGGAACCTCCACACTGCCTTCCACAGTGGTTGTACCAGTTTGCACTCCCACCAGCAGTGTACCAGAGTTCCTTTTTCTCCACATCCTCTCCAGCACTTGTTTATTCCTTGTCTTGTTGATAATAGCCATTCTAACAGGTATAAGGTGATACCTCATTGTGGTTTTGATTTGCATTTCCCTGATAGCTAATGAGGATGAGCATTTTTTCCTATGTCTGCTGGTCATTTGTATTTCTTCGTGGGAGAAGTGTCTGTTAAGTTCTTCTGTCCACTTCTTAATTGGGTTGTTTGTTTTTTTGTTGTTAAGTCTTATTAGTTCTTTATATATTTTAGATATTAGACCCTTATCTGATGCGTTATTGGCAAATATTTTCTCCCATTCAGTTGGCTGTCTCTTTGCCTTGTTGATGGTTTTTTTTGCTGTGCAGAAGCTTTTAGTTTGATATAATCCCATTTATTTATTTTTGCTTTTACTTCCCTTGCCTTTGAGGTCAGGTTCATGAAGTCTTCCTTGAGTCCTAGGTCTATAAGTTTAGTACCAATTAATCCATTTTGAGTTAATTTTTGTATATGGAGAGAGTTCACAGCTCAGGTTCATTCTTTTGCATATGTTTTTCCAGTTTTCCCAGCACCACCTACTAAAGAGGCTATCTTTTCCCCATTGTATGTTTTTTGCTCCTTTATTGAAAATTATTTGTCCATAAATTTGTGGGTTTATTTCTGGGTTTTCAGTTCTATTCCACTGGTCTATATTTCTGTTTTTCTGCCAATACCAAGCTGTTTTGACTATTGATGCTTTGTAATATAAATTGAAGTCAGGGAAGGTAATGCCACTAGCCTTATTGGCAATTCGAGGTCATTTATGGTTCCATATAAATTTACTAATTCTTTTATCTATTTCATGAAAGTATGATTGTGGGATTTTGATGGGTATTGCATTAAATCTGTAGATTGCTTTGGGCAGAATGGCCATTTTAACAATGTTAAGTCTTCCTATCCATGAACAGGGGATATTTTTCCACCTCTTAAAGTCTGTTTCAATTTCTTTCAAAAGTGTCTTATAGTTCTCTGTGTATAAGTC